>SDVV010014889.1:0-14678 GCA_016164225.1 Gammarus roeselii
AGCCTTGTACTATATTAGTGTAGCATGAGCTTTGTACATAACTAGTGTAGCATGAACCTCGTACTATATTAGTGTAGCATGAGCCTTGTACTATATAAGTGTAGCATGGGCCTTGTACTATGATAGCGTAGCATGAGCCTTGTACTACATTAGTATAGCATGAGCCTTGTACTATATAAGTGTAGTATGAGCCTTGTACTATAATAGTGCAGCATGAGCTTTGAACTATATTAGTGTAGCATGAGTCTTGCACTATAATAGTGTAGCACGTGCCTTACACTATATTAGTGTAGCATGGCCTTGTACTATATTACTGTAGCATGGCCTTGTACTATATAAGTGTAGCTTGAGCCTTGTACCATATTAGCGAAGCATGAGCCTGTACTATATAAGTGTAGTATGAGCCTTGTACTATAATAGTGCAGCATGAGCCTTGTAATATTAGTGTAGCGTGAATCTTGTATTATATTAGCGTATCATGAGCCTTGTACTGTATTAGTATACCATGAGCCTTGCACTATATTAGTGTAGCATGAGCCTTGTACTATACTAGTGTAGCATGAGTCAGGCACTAAATTAGAGTAGCATGAGTGTACGATATCAGTGAAGCATGAGCCTTGAACTATACCAGTATAGTATGAGCCTTGTACTGTATAATGACGCATGAACCTTGTATTATAGAAGTGTAGCATGAGCCTTGTACTATATTAGTGTAGCATGAGCCTTGTACTATATTAGTGTAGCATGAGCCTTGTACTATATTAGTGCAGCATGAGTCTTATACTATACTAGTGTAGCATGAGCCTTGTACTATATCAGTGTAGCAATAGCCTTGCACTATATTGGTGAAGCATGGGCTTTGTACTATATTAGTGTTGTATGAGCCATGAACTATATTAGTGTAGCAAGAACCTTGTACTATATTAGTGTAGCATGAGCTTTGTACTATAATAGTGTAGCATGAGCCTTGTAATATATCAGTGTAGCAAGAGCCCTGTACTATATTAGTGTAGCATGAGCTGTGTACTATATCAGTATATCATTGACCTTGTACTATATCAAAGAAGCATGACCTTGTACTATATTAGTGTAACATGAGCCTTGTACTATAATAGTGTAGCATGAGCCTTGTAATATATCAGTGTAGCAAGAGCCCTGTACTATATTAGTGTAGCATGAGCTGTGTACTATATCAGTGTAGCATTGACCTTGTACTATATCAATGTAGCATGGGCCTTGTACTGTATTAGTGTAGCATGAGTCTTGTACTATATTAGTGTAGCATGAGCCTTGTAATATATCAGTGTTGCATGAGCCTTGTAATATATTAGTGTAGCATGAGCCTTGTACTATATTAGTGTAGCATGAGCCTTGTACTATATAGTGTAGCATGAGCCTTCTACTATATTAGTGTAGCATGAGTTTTGTACTATATTAGTGTTGCATGAGCCTTGTACTATATTAGTGTAGCATGAGCCTTGTACTATACCAGTGAAGCAAGAGCCTTGTACTATATTAGTGTAGCATGAGCCTTGTAATATATCTGTGTAGCATGAGTCTTGTACGATATTAGTGTAGCATGAGCCTTTTACTATATCAGTGTAGCATTGACCTTTTACTATATCGTTGTAGCATGAGCCTTGTACTATGTTTGTGTAGCATGAGCCTTGTAAAATATTAGTGTAGCATGAGCCTTGTTCTATTATAGTGTAGCATGAACCTTTTACTGAATCAGTGTAGCATGAGCCTTGTACTATAATAGTGCAGCATGAGCCTTGTACTATATTAGTGTAACATGAGCCTTATACTATAACAGTGTAGCATGAGTTTTGCACTATATTAGTGTAGCATGAGCCTTGTACTAAATTAGTGTAGCATGAGCCTTGTACTATATAAGCGTAGCATGGGCCTTGTACTATATTAGTGAAGCATGAGCCTTGTACTATATTAGTGTAGCATGAGCCTTGTACTATATTAGTGTAGCATGAGCCTTGTACTATATTAGTGTAGCATGAGCCTTGCACTATATTAGTGTAGCATGAGCCTTGTACTATATTAGTGTAGTATGAGCCTTGTACTATATTAGTGTAGCATGAGCCTTGCACTATATTAGTGTAGCATGAGCCTTTGTACTATATTAGTGTAGCATGAGCCTTGTACTATATCAGCGTAGCATGGACCTTGTACTATATTAAGTGTAGCATGAGCCTTGTACTATATTAGTGTAGCATGAGCCTTGTATTATATTAGTGCAGCATGAGTCTTATACTATACTAGTGTAGCATGACCCTTGTACTAGATTAGTGTAGCATGAGCCTTGCACTATATTAGTGTAGTATGGGCTTTGTACTACATTAGTGTAGTATGAGCCATGAAGTATATTAGTGTAGCATGAGCCTTGTACTATATTAGTGTAGCATGAGCTTTGTACTACATCAGTGTATCATTGACCTTGTATTATGTCAAAGTAGCATGGACCTTGTACTATATTAGTGTAGCATGAGCCTTGTACTATATTAGTGTAGCATGAGCTTTGTAATATATCAGTGTTGCATGAGCCTTGTACTATATCAGTGTAGCATGAGCCTTGTACTATATTAGTGTAGCATGAGCCTTGTAATATATTAGTGATGCATGAGCCTTGTTCTATTATAGTGTAGCATGAGCCTTGTACTATATTAGTGTAGCATGAGTTTTGTACTATATTAGTGTTGCATGAGCCTTGTACTATATTAGTGTAGCATGAGCCTTGTACTATACCAGTGAAGCAAGAGCCTTATTCTATATTAGTGTAGCATGAGCCTTGTACTAGATTAGTATAGCATGTGCCTTGTACTATATTAGTGTGCATGGGCCTTGTACTATATTAGTGTAGCATGAGCCTTGTAATATATCAGTGTAGCATAAGCCTTGTACGATATTAGTGTAGCATGAGCCTTTTACTGTATCAGTGTAGCATTGACCTTCTACTATATCAGTGTATCACTGACCTTGTACTATATCAGTGTAGCAAGGACCTTGTACTATATTACTGTGCATGGGCCTTGTACTATATTAGTGTAGCATGAGCCTTGTAATATATCAGTGTAGCATAAGCCTTGTACGATATTAGTGTAGCATGAGCCTTTTACTGTATCAGTGTAGCATTGACCTTCTACTATATCAGTGTATCACTGACCTTGTACTATATCAGTGTAGCAAGGACCTTGTACTATATTACTGTGCATGGGCCTTGTACTATATTAGTGTAGCATGAGCCTTGTAATATATCAGTGTAGCATAAGCCTTGTACGATATTAGTGTAGCATGAGCCTTTTACTGTATCAGTGTAGCATTGACCTTCTACTATATCAGTGTATCACTGACCTTGTACTATATCAGTGTAGCAAGGACCTTGTACTATATTACTGTGCATGGGCCTTGTACTATATTAGTGTAGCATGAGCCTTGTAATATATCAGTGTAGCATAAGCCTTGTACGATATTAGTGTAGCATGAGCCTTTTACTGTATCAGTGTAGCATTGACCTTCTACTATATCAGTGTATCACTGACCTTGTACTATATCAGTGTAGCAAGGACCTTGTACTATACTAGTGTAGCATGAGCCTTGTACTATATCAGTGTAGCATTGACCTTGTTCAATATCAGTGTAGCATGAGCCTTGCACTATATTAGTTAAGCATGAGCATTGTAATATATTAGTGTAGCATGAGCCTTGTTCTACATTAGTGTAGCATGAGCCTTGTACTGTATCAGTGTAGCATGGACCTTGTACTATATTAGTGTAGCATGAGCCTTGTACTATATCAGTGTAGCATGGACCTTGTACTATATTAGTGTAGCATGAGCCTTGTACTATATTAGTGTAACATGAGCATTGTACTATATCAGTGTATCACTGACCTTGTACTATATCAGTATAGCATGGGCCTTGTACTATATCAGTGTAGCATGAGCCTTGTACTATATTAGTATAGCATGAGTCTTGTACTATATTAGTGTGGCATGAGCTTTGTACTATATTAGTGTAGCATGAGCATTGTACTATATCAGTGTATCATTGACCTTATACTATATTAGTGTAGCATGAGCATTGTACTATATCAGTGTAGCATGAGCCTTGTACTATATTAGTGTAGCATGAGCATTGTACTATATTAGTGTAGCATGAGCATTGTACTATATTAGTGTAGCATGAGCATTGTACTATATTAGTGTAGCATGAGCATTGTACTATATCAGTGTAGCATTGACCTTGTACTATATCAGTGTAGCATGAGTCTTGTAATATATTACTCTAGCATCCGCATCGATACGAGCTGTTAACTAAGATCCCCTCAATGTGGGCAATTGTCTTCGAAATGCTCCGCATACCCGATCAGGCTCCTGTTCAGATGCACGGCCTCGTCGGAGGCTGTATAGCCAGACGCCCTATCAATCTTACACCATGAATCCTGTACATCATTTCTTATGAATCCTAACTTGAGTGTTTTAAACACTATGCGATGAATTCTCGGCATCCCATCAATCCTAGCCTACGAAGCCTATAATCAGGATCAGCAACCTCCCCTCAGGTCCGCTTTTGAGCCAACGGTATAACTCTGCTGAGCAGCCTCTGCCGCCGCCCTCAACATCTTTGAAGTTTCTCGCCACAAAAGATCCCAGCAACTGTGCGCAATTTTTGAGTAGCGCTCGTTTCGTCCTGCAGATACGTTCGGCTTGAAGTGTGTGCGCACCTGCCTGTCACCTACACACACAGTAAGGAGGAGCAGTTTGTTAAGGCTTTCATGCCGGCCGGCTCTCTGCTCTGTGACACACTACAACTAATCTCTTCCATTGCGCCATCCCTTCAACCATCCTTCTCTATAATGTCTAACCATCCGACGGAGGCTATTTTTATTCACCCTTCTCCTCTTTCTCCTCGTTCTTTTGGCCTCCTCCTTTCATATAAAGACATTTTTCCTCATTGTAAAGGTTTTTTATTCGTCCTCCTATGCTTAACGGGAAATTTTTATACGTTATTTTTCTCCCCTTCCGTCGTTCGGTTCATTTTTCTGTATAACTATTGATGGACGCGTCCTCTTTAGGACGCTTTCTAATGATTTATCCGAGTGTTCGTCCGTTTCATCGTTCACCCTCTGCTTGCCAGCTTTATCCGCCGCCCTCCCATGCTTTAGTCCTTCAAGCATGGCCTGTTTATCTAGCGTGCATGTGTGCAGTGCTTCGCAACCCTACCACACCGCCGACTCCTTCAATTCATCTCATTACAATGGAGCCAACTCCACGCTCCGGCAGCAAAGGGTCAACACAACAAATTGATACAAATGAGCTCAGGCGTCTGAGGAATGTTCCAAGTGCCCGGGCACCCAAGAATACCCTGAATTATGTGGGGGATTTGGACGGTTATTTTTTATAGCGCTTTTACTCCAGTTTCTATTGGCAATACCAGGCTGATACATGCTAGAGACAGTAAGAACTGGAGTGAACAAAATAAAGCAGCCTAAGAGGCGACATCGAGCATGAGCGTGATTGGCATCCGGCATAAGACAAGGTAACGATGATGGTCACTTGGCACGCAGAGGTCACGCTAGTGGTTATTAGCTTGCTGAGTGACTGCTAGCGTGGCATTCTCAGCATGCTAAGGAAGCATAAGCTGGATCAGTCACCCTCGGCACGCCGCGGTCCTGCTAATGGTCGCTGGGCATGTGATCACGCAAATATTTATTAAGCCCTCACGCAGCATGTCACGTTGATGGCAACTTAGCACCAAAAAGGGACGCTAATGGTCGCTTAGTTTACTATGGTCACGCTACTGGTCTCTCAGCACCGAGCGGTTCCGTTAATGGTCGCTTAGCATACAGTGGTCACATCAATGGTCACATAGCACGCAGAAATGACGTCACTGTTCGCTCAGCACGTAAAGGTCACACTACTGATCAATGAACACTCAGAGGTAACGCTGATGGTCTCACAGCACTGAGAGGAAACGCAAATAATAAAAAAGAATTGAGAGGATGGCACGCTAATGGCCCCTAGCATCGAGGAGTCACGCTACTGGTTACTTGGTATACTGCTGTCTCGCTAATGGTCACTTGGCATACACCATAATGGTCAATTAGGACACTGTTGTCACGCTAATGGTCAATTAGTACACTGATGTCACGCTAATGGTCAAATAGTACATTGTTGTCACGCTAATGGTCAAATAGTACACTGTTGTCGCGCTAATGGTCAAATAGTACACTGTTGTCCCGCTAATGGTCAAATAGTACACTGTTGTCACGCTAATGGTCACTTATCACAGAGAGGACATGCTAATGGTCACTCAGCACTCAGAGGAGGTCACACTAATGTTCATTTAGTACTCAGAGGAGGTCACACTAATGTTCATTAAGTACTCAGAGGAGGTCACACTACTGTTCATTAAGTACTCAGAGGAGGTCACACTAATGTTCATTAAGTACTCAGAGGAGGTCACACTAATGTTCATTAAGTACTCAGAGGAGGTCACACTAATGTTCATTAAATACTCAGAGGAGATCACACTAATGTTCATTAAGTACTCAGAGGAGGTCACACTAATGTTCATTAAGTACTCAGAGGAGGTCACACTAATGTTCATTAAGTACTCAGAGGAGGTCACACTAATGTTCATTAAGTACCCAGAGGAGGTCACACTAATATTCATCAAGTACTCAGAGGTCACACCTGGGCACGGTCATCACCAATCATTGAGCAAGCAGGTATTATTTACGTGACATTGTACATCAGCTGATTTGTTGATGTTGCCCGTCAGCTGATTCATTGGCTTGCCAGTGGCAATTTTTTCGACCATTTGGCATTTTTTCCGACCATTTCGACAGAGGCTTGTTGAAGTTCAGTCGCATACCATCCTAATACAAAATATAGAAGGTGCTCTTAGAAACGAAAGGCTAATTTTAAAGGGTATGTGCAGCGTACAACGATATAACCATGTTTTTCAGATGAGGCACATGGGCCTTCAGGTGAAAATATATTGTTTACTGGTTAGAAATTTATAATTTGAAGCTTATGGAGTTCAGTATTTAATAAATTATGTGTTTGACATGATGAGTCTTGAGGAATATGCACGAAACATTCTCTTCGAAACATATTCATTTGACATTTCCTAAATTTCCATATGGGTATTTGTTTGCCTCTCCGTGTGAACGGATAGGAATACCATTGAAACCACGGCAATGTAACTTGAATAACAATTGAATAATGAAGAAAAGATTAGGTGGAAACATGAATAGAAATGGACCTGAGCAGGTCGTCCTTGCAAGTCATTCCTCAAGTTTTCAAACTGATCAGAAATAGAGAGTCCGATATAGTTACAATCGTCGTGGCTTAAAGTATTTAACGCAACACTGTGGATCGAGGAGTTATTAATCCATTTCGTCAGTAGTTTAGCTGGAATAATTAACTCCGAGTTGAGCCGTCAAAGCTCGTCAAAGCGCAACATCAACGAGCGCCTTTGCACTACCGATGGCCGATGAGTCATGCCGCTCATCTAGTCATGGTCGGAGATGGTGAGTATTGGGGAACATTCAGTAGCATTATATCCTTCCCAACGACTTCGTTCAAACTCATCTTCCATAAATTTGAAGAAAAACTATTTGATAGTTGCAACTTTGCACAGCATCGCACCCAACACTAGACATCATCCGCCGATCCTTCTCCCGTCGGCTGTCCGTAGATACGTCGCCTTATTGTTTAGCTGAACAGCTCATCACATGACCAGTGCTAGATAGGATGCTGTATCTAGGTCATATCGACTGAGTTGACGATTTTTCTGCAATGTTCTGTCACAGGTGGTGAAACAAAGAACTTGAACGAATGAGAAGATACATATAGCAGTGAATGAAAAGTAATCCAATTGAGTACAATTTAAAATGCATTCGGTAAGCGGAAGCTGTTGCAACTTGATGGTTGAAATCACACTGAACATTGATAAAAATACATATATTTGTTTAAGAAAACTAGAAAATACTGTGAAGCTTGAGTCCATTCTTCAGAAAACTAGTTGGTTACTGTTAAAGTGTTGGATGTACACGTTTTGGAATCAAACGCGTTGGATGCACACGTGATGGATGCACACGTGTTGAATGTACACGTGTTGTACGCACATGTGTTGCATGCATACGTGTTGGATACATGCGTGAGTGTTGAATACACACGTGTTGGATAGACACGTGTTGGATGCACACGAATTGGATGCAAACGTGATGGGTGCACACGTGTTGGATGCACACGTTTTGAATGCACACGTGTTGGAAGCACCCATGTTGGATACACACGTGTTGGATTCACTCGATATGGATGGACACCAGTTGGATGCACTCGTGTTGGATGCATACGAGCTGGATGAGCACATGTAAGATGCACTCGTGCTGGATGTACACGTTTTGGATGCACACATGTTGGATACACACGTGTTTGATGCACACGCGTTGGATTCACGCGATATGGATGGACACGAGTTGGATGCACTCATGTTGGATGCATACGAGTTGGATGAGCATATGTTAGATGCACTCGTGTTGGATGCACACGTGTTGGATGCACACGTGTTGGATATACGCACGTTAGAAGCACACATGTTGGATACACACGAGTTGGATTCACTCGATATGGATGGACACGAGTTGGATGCACTAGTGTTGGATGCATACGAGTTGGATGCGTACATGTTAGATGCACTCGTATTGGATGCACACGTGTTGAATGCAAACGTGTTGGATGCAACGTTTTGCATATTCACACGTTGAATTCACCCGAAATGGATTGAAACGTGTTTATGCTCACGTGTTGGATACTCACGAGTTGGATGCTCACGTGATGGATGCAAACGTATTGGATGCAACGTTTTGCATATACACACGTTGGATTCACCCGAAATGGATTGACACGTGTTGGATGCACAGGGGCGTGTTGAATTCACACGTCTTAAGGCGGCTAGAGCCGACGCCGACACACAAAAAAAAATAGTTCATCGTAATGTTTAGAATTTCACGAACTAAGGAGGGAAGACAAGGAAATGAGGAAGGACAAGGGAAGAAGGAAGAACAAGGAAACGAGGAAGGACGTGGGAAGGAGGGAGGAAAAGGGAAGGAGGGAGGAAAAGGGAAGGAGGGAGGACAAGGAAATGAGGAAGACAAGGGAAAGAGGGAGGACAAGGAAATGAGGATGAACAAGGGAAGGAGGGAGGACCAGGAAATTAGGAAGGACAAGGGAAGAAAGGAGGACAAAGAAATGAGGAAGGACAAGGGAAGAAGGGAGGACAAGGAAATGAGGAAGGACAAGCGAAGTAAGGAAGGCAAGGAAATGAGGAAGGACAAGGGAAGGAGGGAGGACAAAAAAATGAGGAAGGACAAGGGGAAAAGGGAGGACAAGGAAATGAGGAAGGACAAGGAAAAGAGAGAGGACATCGGAGGGAGGGAGGACAAGGAAACGAAGAAGGATAAGAGAAAGAAGGAGGACGAGGGAAGGAGGGAGGTGAAGGGAAGGACAAGAGATGAAGGGAGGACAAGAGAAGGAGGAAGGGTGAGAGGGATGATATAAGCAAGAGCGGAGGGTCTGGGTGTTTGAAGGTTGAGGTGACGAGCTGTAAACGAAGCGTCTGGAAGGCAGTGAGTGCCTTAGCTTGCTTGTTTACTCACTTGTCGCCGTACGGATGCTTGCAGTGTGTCCAAGCAGCCTCCGCCCTTCAGACAGCCTACTATATTAGCCGGCCTCGCGGAGATGCAGGGAATGGGCGGGAGCCCTCGAGACATCGTCTGCTCGACGGTGAACGATAATGCACCGTTGTAAAGATCAGACGGTTAGTCTTGACAGGCATGAAACAGATGATAAACATCGTGTGAGGAAATGAGAAGACGTAAATAAAAGAAATAACAAATGAAATTAAGAAGATTTTAATAAACCGATAGTTAAACATACCTTTTATATGGGATATCGAAAAAGAACAATGGCAGGAATAAGTGCATAAGTATAGTTACATCGCAGCCAGCATATTATACAGAACACGAGCTTAGTCGTGCGGCTGTTAAACAGGAGTCGCCCTTCATTCAACCTTATTAAAATACATCAAATATTTTATCAACATTCCACGGCAGTATTTCCTTATTTTAAAAGAGTTATATAATGCACTACAAAAAAATATGAAGGAGCAACTTAGGCATATACACACTCATACACAAATGAATGTTACCTACTCATACACCATTGAATTTTACGTACTCATACACAATTGAATGTTACCTACTCATACATAATTGGATGTCACCTCCTCATACACAATTGAATGTTATCTAATCATAGACAATTTAATGTTACCTACTCATACACAATTGAATGTTACCTACTGATACACAATTGAATGTTACCTACTCATACATAATTGAATATTACCTACTGATACACCATTGAATGTTACCTACTCATACATAATCAAATGTTACCTACTCAAACACAATTGAATG
Organism: Gammarus roeselii; assembly: GCA_016164225.1. Lineage (NCBI taxonomy): Eukaryota > Metazoa > Arthropoda > Malacostraca > Amphipoda > Gammaridae > Gammarus > Gammarus roeselii. The sequence goes on from SDVV010014889.1 coordinate 10,505, forward strand.
TTACCTAATCTTAGACAATTGAATGTTACCTACTCATACACAATTGAATGTTACCTACTGATACACAACTGAATGTTACCTACTCATACATAATTGAATGTTACCTACTCATACACAATTCAATGTTACCTAAACATAGACAATTGAATGTTACCTACTCATACAAAATTAAATGTTACCTAATCCTAGACAATTTAATGTTACCTACTCATACACAATTTAATATTACCTACTCATACACAATTTAATATAACCTATTCATACACAATTGAATGTTACCTACTCATACACAATTGAATGTTACCTACTCATACGCCATTTATTATTCCCTACTCATACACAATTGAATGTTACCTACTCATACACAATTGAATGTTACCTACTTATATACAATTGAATGTTACCTACTCATACGCCATTAATTATTACCTACTCATACACAATTGAATGTTACCTACTCATACACAATTTAATATTACCTACTCATACACAATTTAATATAACCTATTCATACACAATTGAAAGTTACCTACTCATACACAATTGAATGTTACCTACTCATACGCCATTTATTGTTCCCTACTCATACACAATTGAATGTTACCTTCTCATATACAATTGAATGTTACCTACTTATATAAATTGAATGTTACCTACTGATACGCAATTCATTGTTACCTGCTCATACACAATTGAATGTTACTTACTCATACGCAATTCATTGTTATCTACTCATACACGATTGAATTTTACCTACTCATACATAATTGAATGTTACCTACTCATACGCAATTCATTGTTACCTACTCATACACAATTGAATGTTACCTGCTCATACGCAATTCATTGTTACCTACTCATAAGTAATTGAACTCTACGACGGGAATGATTTCGTAACATTTATTGGAACGCAAGTTATGGTCTGATAGAAATGAGATCCAACAATGAAACATTATTATATATACGTGACACTTTTCTCGACTATTGCAATGACTCGTCACACTGCTGTAGGTTGGTCCTATACGAGCACACTCCCTAATACGAACACACTCCCCAATACGAGCACACTCCCCAATAAGAGCACGCTCCCAATTACGAGCACACTCCCCATTACGAGCACACTCCCCAATACGAGCACACTCCCCAATAAGAGCACGCTCCCAATTACGAGCACACTCCCCATCACGAGCACACTCCCCAATACGAGCACACTCCCCAATACAAGCACACTCCCAAATACGAGCACACTCCCCAATACGAGCACACTCCCCAATAAGAGCACACTCCCAATTACGAGCACACCACCCAATAAGAGCACACTCTTAATTACGAGCACACTCCCCAATGCTGGAAGGCCTCGGGGAGGTCAACTTGCGGTAGCAATGAGGATAGCAAAGTCACGGTTCCGTAGAGAACTCGCGTTTTTGAGAGAGAACGAACAACAGTTCGTGCGCAGGCTCTTCTAGCAAAATTGCGAGAAGGTAAATGTGAAGATTTCAGGAAATAAATTCGGTCACTTAGTCCTAAAATGGAAGCACTTCCCCACGCGGTGGCGGGCGTAATTGGGGAAGTGAACATTGTGAGGGTCTGGGGGGAGCATTTCCAGCATAGTGCTATCTCTGTTGACACGGAAGAGAATAGAGGTTGGGTGCAAAACGCCCTCGATAATGTTCCTGCTGTTAACGAAATGGTTTCTGTGGCAGAGGTTAGGAGCATTGTCAAAGGCCTCAAAAATAACAAAGCTGTTGGAAATGACTACATACCGAGTGAAGTGTTCAAGAATGCTTCCCATAGACTGACTGCAGTGCTTGCTCTCTTCCTTTCGGGCTGCATTCATGTCAAGGAGCTACCAGGAGAGGTAATGCATGTAACTGTGATTCCTGTTCTGAAATGTGAAACAAAGGACCCTTCTGATATAAATAATTATCGCCTCATTGTTATTGCCACCTCAATTTCCAAGGTTCTTAAGCAGGTTATTCTTGCAAGATTGCAAACATTTCTGTCCACCGCAAACAGTCAGTTTGGATTCAAAGAGGGCCATGGAACTGAAATGGCGATATTCGCATTGAAACAAACTGTTGAGTATTACAGATGTAGAGACTCGCCTGTTTTTCTGTGATTTTTAGACGCGAAGAAAGCTTTTGATAGAGTAAACCATTGGACTTTGTTCAGGAAGTTAATTGAGAGAGGAGCCCTTCTTCATATTGTGCACTTGCCTTTACTTTGGTACAAGGAACAGGAATTCTTAGTGCGATGGGGTAGTTCGAAACCGGCCACTTATCATTGTAGAAACGGAATTAGGCAGGGAGGTCAGCTATCGCCACTGTTGTATAACGTGTACACTGATGAGTTGAATTACCTTCTAAGTAGAGAAAACCAAGGGTGTCATGTCGCCAACTGTTGTGTTAACAATCTTAGTTATGCAGATGATATGGTGTTAGCACCGACTCTCTGAGCATTGCAAAAGCATCTTGATATCTGTAATAAATTTGCTGAACCTCATGATATTGTATATACCGCTGCAAAAACTGTATGTATGTTAGTTAGACCGAAGGGTCCTAGTTACTACCTATCGACTGAGATAAAACTAAGCGGTGTTGCACTGGATTGTGTGGATGAATTTCAATATTTAGGGCACATCATCACAGCAGATTGCACTGATGACAAGGATGTTGCAAAGCAAGCAAGGCGGCAAAATGCAGTTGGTAACATGCTGATACGAAAATTCTCGTTTGCACCAAGGGAACCTAAAATCCAGCGCTTCAAATCGTATTGTTACCCGATTTATTGTAATGCACTGTGGAGCTTGAGGAAATTGACAGTGAGTTAGAATGACACATTTAGACGGCTGATGCAGGTCACTCGCTCGACGTCAGCGAGCAGGGTTTTTGCTGAAAACCAATCAGATCACATCAAGGTACTGTTCCATAAAGCGGCACACAGCCTTATGACTCGGGTTATGAACTCCCCAAATGAAATCCTCGTTGCAATCTGCTCTGGTGATGCGCTCGCTGCTTCGTCATTGTTAAGGCGATGGAAAGAATCACTATACGCATAGGCAGGATAGAGTTTTATGTCGTAACTTATTCTTAGTTGTGTGCGGTAATTTTATAACTTTGTTCGTATTGTAACCCTAAAATAAGATGTCTCAATTGTGATACTAAGCCCATGTTGGTTGTTAATAAAGCTTTTATTATTATTATTATTAATACGAGCACACTCCTCATTACGAGCACACTCACAAATACGAGCACACTCCCCAATACGAGCACACTCATCAATAGGAGCACAATCCCCACTAAGAGCACGCTCCCCTTAACGAGCACTCTCCCCAGTACGAGGAGTCTCCAATACGAGCAATATAATAATAATGAAAAGGTTTACTTTTTCATTATTATTATCCGATAGGTATTAATCCTATGAATTTATTGTGTTCAAAATAGTAACTAGATGATTCAAACTTGGGAGATATGAAATAAAACCTTCTGCGTGTGACGTCACAGTTCATGATAAAACCGTAAATCAGATACTTCAGCTTACAAGTGTTTACAGGTGTAAGAAGACAACAATAGGACGTTTGGCCCAAACTGGGTTGCCTTTTCATATAAAGAAGATTAGTTCCAAATTAGAACGTCTAAGGCGCATCATGTGTGTGTATTTTATGTTTTGAGTTATATTTGTAAACTCTTTACCACATCTGCGATGATGCTGTGTGAATGTCACCCCATCGCATCATACGATCTCACTACTGAACGCTGTTAATGAGCACCACATTGCTTGCATACTTGCAACGTCATTAATACACTTTATACCACTTTCAACTTGTTTTTTTCCCCAGTGCTCAATCCAGCGTAGGGGAAGCTTCATTCCTTTACACGAGGATCATAACTCACATGCGGATGACCTTTAAGCTGTTATCTTCCTTCATATTCGGCATAAACACGCAGCCAGCTGTTTCTGGAGGATATCATTTGCTATCCTAAGTTATGTCGCTCTACAGGAAGATCATGGGGCAACGATGCCCACATGTGTTCGATGCAAAAGAGTATGCCTGATCCCTGTGATGCCCACATGAGTTCAATGCAAAAGAGTATGCCTGATCCCTGTGATGCCCACATGTATTCAATGCAAAAGAGTATGCCTGATCCCTGGGGCCCACATGTGCTCAATGCAA
>SDVV010014890.1:0-14678 GCA_016164225.1 Gammarus roeselii
GGATCTAGGTTGTATATAGCATCATAGAGAATCTAGGTTGTATAAAGCGTTGGAGAGGATCTAAGTATTATGTGGCGGAGAAGAGGATCTAGGTTGTATATTGGGCCGAAGAGGATCTAGGTTGTATATAGCGCTGGAGAAGATCTAGGCTGTATAAAACGTCGGATAGGATCACGGTTGTATATAAAAAAAAAAAAGTTTATTCATGCACAAATGGTATGTTCTTCGTTTGAAACAAAAAATTTATGCATAGTAAATTTAAAATAGGTAAAATGATGCGCTTAGAACTTGTAACTAAGTAGTTGGAGCTGGGTGCAAGCGGTAGGGAGTCATTTTACTATCCTAGCTGGACATACGAACACGACTATTGCCTAAACATGTCATGACAAAAGAGATATAAGGGTAAGTTTTAATGTACACAGTAGATATGCACTGTATCCTGTGGACATAAGGGGTTGCGATTTGACAAGGGGATCATTTATATGACAATTAGTTGGAGTGAGAATTGCTAATTCAGCAGTACAGCGCCTAATTTATTGTGTAGCAAAGAATTCGACGGTAAGAGTGGGTCTATGCTAGACAGAGAGTCACTGCCAAAAAAAAAAAACAGATAAAGTATCAATATTATAATATATCATCAACTAGAAAAGGGTTTCTTCATACACGAGTGATGTGTTATTCTCGTGGAACATTGAGCTCCCTTACGTGTCACGGCGAAAGAGCTATCAAGGTAGGTTTGAGGTACACAATAAGTATGCATCATATCCTAATGAGATAAGGTGTTGCTATTTGACCTTGGAATCTTTTGCATAGTAATTAGCATGAATTCTATAGTTCAAACCCACAGCCCAATTAATTGAACAGCAAAAATTGTGACGGTATGGGTGTGTCTATGTGGGTTAGAGAAACACTGGCATAACAAACAACCCAATTTTTTTAATTCACATTTGTATGCGTTCATACACAAACCTGTTTGATGATTTTTGTGTCACGGTAACAGAGTGCGTACTTGCACACGGAGAAACATTTGAATTTAGATTACGTATAAACAGTACATACCTATGCCCAAATACACGTAGAATGCTATTGAACAATAAAATACATAAATCAGGGGGCAATCAGTCTGGAGTGCGTGTATTGAGAGGCGGGACCATCAGGTCGGATTAGGTGACAATATAGAGTCCATCACTGCGTGTAGGCAGTTTTTATTCATATCATCCGCCAAGTACAAGTACCAAAGGGTCTTGGTGTGTGGATGGGCCTATGTGAGTTGGGGAGCTCATATACAGAATGAATGGTATTATTGTACCGCTATAAGTCTATCCATAGATATACACACGTTTTAGATTATTATGAGGATGGATACAGAAATTTGAAGTACATTTGATGATGGGTGCGCAAATTTAAAATAAATTTAAATACATATGATGATGGGTCAGGACCTTATGGCGTTCATCACATCGTGTAACCGAGTGAGTGAACTTGTGAGTGACCGGTAGCAAACATTTAACTTTTGACTGAGCATGAGTATCACCTTTTCCGAAACATGGCGAGAAGCCGGAGAAATAGTCAAATATATTTAAATTACATAATAAATAGGCCGTCCATCCTGATGACACATAACATTGCGATCAGACATTATGTTTTTATGACGTAACTGGTTGATTATCTGCCTGATACGTTGGGAGGCAAAGGTTGTCTGGTTATGTGTGAGTGTGAGTTCGAGGGTTCTGCCATACATGCAAGTAACGGTTCTGTCATACTTGGATGTGTGATCCGGGCAGGAAATATTTGAAGCAACGCTGTGCAAAGAGATCCCTGTCTTTATACGTGACGTTAAATTACACGCTATGCGGAAATACGAAAGTAGTGATAATGAATCTCATTGTGTCTATCGCTTTCGGAGATAAAACAGAGTCGTGTTAACAGGGTGATAGTGTTGATGCTCTGAGCGAGCTAGAAAATATAGTGTTACGTTGCCAGTCCCGTGTTAATCGTCATCAATTGTTTGACTCTGCATGCCCCTGCCTGCGGGCAAGCAGTAGAGTGGTACATTTCTGCTTAAAAGAAGATACGGTTGCGCAGTTCCGAATGTCAGCTGGTAGCTTGTTGAAACTCTTTGGACCTGAAATCGTGAAAGCTTTGGCCCCAATCTCTGTTCTTCTGAACTCGGTGTCAATGTTATTTTCATTCCGTGTTGATCGTTGATGAGCCGCTTTTCGAGTTGTCAACACAACACCGTTTGAACAGGAAAGCTTGTTCTGAATTTTAAAATCTCGTATTGTTTTGCTCAGCTCTAGTCGTTCCTGGATGTTAAGCCACCCGAGTTTTTTTAGAATTGGTGTCACGTGATCCCATCGTGAGCTACTTTTGCGGTGAAGTTTGTGCTGCGTTGAATGTCCGAGAGTAATGTTTTCGTGCACTTTCCCCATATTGTAGGGCAGTAGTTTAAATGTGAAAAAATCAGAGCATTGATTACGAGAAGTCTGGACTTGAAGTTGAGTTGTTTCTTTGTTCGACTGAGAAACATTCGTGTACCATTCAGGTTGGAACAGAGCTTATCAACATGATGTCCAAATGTCATATTAGGATCAAGCCACACTCCCAAACTTTCGACTTTGTTGTCAAGATGGATTTTTGCGCTCATACAATCAACTTCAAAATTCTCGGGATTTCTCCGTGTATTTGCTTTGGATCCAGGATAATGCACTGTGTTTTACTAGTATTAACTTTGAGCCCATTTGAGGAATACCAGTTCTTCCGTCCGTCTTCAGCTTTTCTAATTCATTTGCTAACGAACAACAATTGAACATCGTCTGCGTATAATGTCATTCTGGCGTTGTCGAGAGGGTTTCCACAGTTTATGTCGTTGATAAACAGAAGGAGAAGAACCGGTCCGAGAATAGAGCCTTGTAGAACGCCGAAATTTACCGGTCTTGGAGAAGAGGTGATCTTTCCATCCAACACGACAGACTGGGACCGATGCCTGAGATAGCTTCCAAAGCAAGGTGTTTGGATGTTCTGTTGTATCAGTTTTTGCAGCAAAATGTCGTGATTTACACTGCCAAACGTATTTGAGAGGTCCAGCAGCACGAGTAATGATAGACTGTTTTTGTATATAGCTTTGTATACGAGTTCGGAGATTTTCAGTAGCGCATCGTCAGTAGAGGCCTTCCGTCTGTATGCATACTCACATTCATTGATCAGGTTTGCCTCGCCTAGGTAGTCAAGGAGTTGACGTGTAATGATTTTTTCCAAGATTTTCGAAGTTACTGGCAGGAGGCTTATGGGTCTGTGAATTGAAGGGTCGTTTACCTCCAGCTTTTTATGGATAGCTTTGATTAGTGCTTGTTTCCAATTTTGAGGGAAGGTATTTGTTGCAATGGATGTGTTGATGAGTAGCTGGAGATATGGCAGAATAATTTCTAACCCGTCCTTGAGGTACTGTAATGCTAAACTGTCGTTCCCACAGGAATTTGTATTTTTGAGCGCATAAATAGCCGTAACAATTTCCAATCTGCTTACCGGGCTCGATGTTCACATTTGGTTCCTTTTGGTGGATGAGTCGTAATGAGATGGAATTGTGAACCGAGTTGGCTTATGCGTCACCAAGGTTTCGTGAACCACCGAGGAAGTTTTGTTGTGTTCGTTCATTGCCTCGTCGCATATGTGCTTTCCAACGTTAGCGAAAAACTCATTGAATGATTCTGCTATTTCTGTAGGGTTTTCTTGTGGAGCACAATGGAGCACAATGTTCCCAAGGACGTTCCAAGTCTGTTTCGGGTTGTTTTTTGCTTTTTCTAATTCAGCAAGGTGCTCATCTCTCGTTGCTTTGCCTATTAGTTTTTTTACTCGTTTCCTCATCGATTGGCAAGCCACTCGCCAGACTTTATAACACGCGATTCATCGGTCAAATCCGTGCTATTTGAGTCGGTGTTATTTTTTCCAACATTTTTGTTGGCTAGGCCTTTCAGAAGCCTTTGAAAATATTTTGGGTTTTGTATTTCCTGATTGAGTTCGGGAGTCATCCAGCTGACTGGAGGGCATGTAAGTTCCTTTGTCATTATTGGTGCTACTGTGTCGAGGCCCGCTGAGAACGTGTCTACAAAAATGGTCGAATGAATAATCACATCGTCCGTATTACGCCTGTCGTTGAGCAATAGTACTCTTTTCCACAACTCTTGCTTCAGAGTGTCTCGTGAGTAGTTTACTTTTGTTCTGTACGTTCGAATAACTGGCTCCGTTTTTCTTTGCGTGCATTGATCAGGCAGCTTATTTCTTTGTGGTCGGCAAGAGACTCTCAGACGTTGGTGTTCAGGACAGACGATTGATTGTTCGTGATTATCAGATCGAGCAGCGAACTACTTTCTTTTGTGATTCTAGTTGGCTCCAAAATGAGCAGTTCTAGTTTTAGTCTTTTATTTATTGAGCTCAATTTATTTGGCTTTAATTTTTTGTTCGTGAAATCCCCCTAAGACATACATGTTCTTTTCCAAATTAGCTGCTGTCTGGAGATAGCGTCGGAGAGGATCTGGGTTGTATATAGCGTCGGAGAGTATCTAGGTTGCAAAAAGCGTCGAAGAGGATCAAGGTTGTATAAAGCGTTGGTGAGGATCTAGGCTGTATAAAGCGTCGGAGAGGATCCAGGTAGTATAGAGCGTTGAAGAGGATCTAGGCTGTATAAAACGTCGGAGAGGGTCTAGGTAGTATAAAGCGTCGGAGAGGATCTAAGCTGTATAAAGCGTCGGAGAGAATCTAGGTTGCGTCTAGCGTCGGAGAGGATCAAGGCTGTATAAAGCGTCGGAGAGGATCTAGGTAGTATAAAGCGTTGAAGAGGATCTAGGCTGTAAAAAGCGTCGGAGAGGATCTAGGTAGTATAAAGCGTTGGAGAGGATCTAGGCTGTATAAAGCGTCGGAGAGGATCTAGGTAGTATGAAGCGTCGGAGAGGATCTAGGCTGTATAATGCGTTAGAGAGGATTTAGGCTGTATATAGCGTCGGAGAGGATCTAGGTAGTATGAAGCGATGAAGAGGATCCAGGCTGTATAAAATGTCGGAGAGGATCTAGGTAGTATAAAGCGTTGAAGAGGATCTAGGCTGTATAAAGCGTCGGAGAGGATCCAGGTAGTATAAAGCGTTGAAGAGGATCTAGGCTGTATAAAGCGTCGGAGAGGATCTAGGTAGTATGAAGCGATGAAGAGGATCCAGGCTGTATAAAGCGTTGGAGAGGATCTAGGTAGTATGAAGCGATGAAGAGGATCCAGGCTGTATAAAGCGTCGGAGAGGATCTAGGTAGTATAAAGCGTCGGAGAGGATCTAGGTTGCGTCTAGCGTCGGAGAGGATCTAGGCTGTATAAAGCGTCGGAGAGGACCTAGGTTGCGTCTCGCGTCGGAGAGGATCTAGGCTGAATAAAGCGTCGGAGAGGATCTAGGTAGTATAAAGCGTCGGAGAGGATCCAGGCTGTATGAAGCGTCGGAGAGGATCTAGGCTGTATAAAGCGTCAGAGAGGATCTAGGCTGTATAAAGCGTCGGAGAGGATCTAGGTAGTATAAAGCGTCGGAGAGGATCTAGGCTGTATAAAGCGTCGGAGAGGATCTAGGTTGTATAAAGTGTTGGAGAGGATCTAGGTTGCGTCTAGCGTAGGAGAGGATCTAGGTAGTATAAAGCGTCGGAGAGGATCTATGCTGCGTCTAGCGTCGGAGAGGATCTAGGTTGCGTCTAGCGTCGGAGAGGATCTAGGTTGCGTCTAGCGTCGGAGAGGATCTAGGTAGTATAAAGCGTCGGAGAGGATCTTTGCTGCGTCTAGCGTCGGAGAGGATCTAGGTTGCGTCTTGCGTCGGAGAGGATCTATGTTGCGTCTAGCGTCGGAGAGGATCTAGGTTGCGTCTTGCGTCGGAGAGGATCTAGGTTGCGTCTAGCGTCGGAGAGGATCTAGGTTGCGTCTAGCGTCTGAGAGGATCTAGGTTGCGTCTAGCGTCGGAGAGGATCGCTGAGAGCGAGTTATAAGGTGCGTTGTTACTAAACCCATTCCATAAAATGGCTTATAATCTGTGTTCCTCAAACTTACAAGTGAGTTCATTAAATTCAAACAATCGAGCACTCATCGGGTCTCCTGGAAAGTGCACAACCTCATTTCTTCAGGATAACATTTGCAGATAATTTTATCGACTGAAGTAAGAGGGACTTACCTTAGGGCAGCTTGAGAGAGGAATAATCGAATACTGGAAGATGAAGTACGTCTACAATTCTATTATAGGCACATGTACATAACATTTGTGAGGGAGTACATCCATCTAGAAGAGATCAATAAAATTATTCATTTGAACCTGTCCAAAACCCGAGTATGGCACTTGAATCTAAATATTTCAAGCTCTTAGTGAACTTCACTTCACCGATTGAAAAATAATTTCAAAAATCAACGTATCCGCATTAAAGATGACGCGCAGGTACGCGTCTTATTATAGAGATAGTGAACATATGCACAAGGCCTAGTAAGTCTACGGTATACCGTTGTGATTTTTCAGTATGTATTACGATAAAAATGGCATCAAAATATTGAGTCAACATGTGATCAAAGAAAAAAATTGTGAATGGACGAAATAAAATAAAGCGACTCAAGCATTTGAATGGCTTCGTTGTAAAGATTTTTTTCTTCAAATAAATCGCTGGCGTACCGGTTGGTGGTGGCATTTTTTTTAATATATGTAAATAGAAATGATAGTTAGGAAAAAGGTACAGATTTTCTTGGACATTCAAAATATTCAAAATATCACATCTCGTGATTGAAATTTATGATTTTTACTATCAATGATCATAGAAATGTTTCATATTTCTGAGATAACCCATAACTATAAGGGACAGTTAATTGTTCATGTTTTTTTCGCCAAGAGATTAAGTCATATTAGGAAGGCACCATCTGGCTGCTGAACTGAAATATGTTTGCATCTAAAGTAAATATCGAAAAATAATTCACAGTTAATATCGAAAACGAGTTCACAAGAGTTGTAACCACAAATATCCTGCAAATGAAAAACACCCTAATAAACATGATACTATTCTAACACGAATGCTAAACTACAAATAAATTCCAACAAAATTGTAATAGGTTTGGGGGGTGGCGGATGCTGGGGCACCAAAATAGACTTCAAAATCAAGTACAAAGCTTTCACATGTTAAGGAAAGTCCAGCTCAACGCTAACATACATTCCCATCGGCACAACAATGACAGAAAAGGACAGAAAAAATTGAATTTACAGACAAAGAAAGCCGTCAAGATACTATACTGTAAATGAAGATTAAAAAGGCATTGCACAAAGATCGAAAGCTAAATTGGAAGCATGCAGGAGAACGTAGGGACAATAGAAGGCTTCATGACGTATAGAAACATGATAATAGAAGGTCATTCAGAGCATGAAGGAGGTTGCAGGGACAATAGAAGGCTTCATGACGAATAGAAACATGATAATGGAAGGTCATTCGCAGCATGAAGGAGGTTGCAGGGATAATAGAAGGCTTCATGACGAATAGAAACATGATAATGGAAGGAAGGTCCTTCGAAGCATGAAGGAGGTTGCAGGGACAATAGAAGGCTTCATGACGAATAGAAACATGATAATGGAAGGTCATTCGAAGCATGAAGGAGGTTCCAGAGATAATAGAAGGCTTCTTTACGAATAGAAACATGATAATAGAAGGTCATTCGAAGCATGAAGGAGGTTCCAGAGATAATAGAAGGCTTCATGACGAATAGAAACATGATAATGGAATGTCATTCGAAGCATGAAGGAGGTTACAGGGATAATAGAAGGCTTCATGACGAATAGAAACATGATAATGAAAGGTCATTCAAAGCACGAAGGAGGTTAAAGGGATAATAGAAGGCTTCATTACGAATAGAAACATGATAATGGAAGATCATTCGCAGCATGAAAGAGATTGCAGGGATAATAGAAGGCTTCATGACGAATAGAAACATGATAATGGAAGGTCATTCGAAACATGACGGAGGTTGCAGGGATAATAGAAGGCTTCATGACGGATAGAAACATGATAATGGAAGGTCATTCGAAGCATGAAGGAGGTTGCAGGGATAATAGAAGGCTTCATGACGAATAGAAACATGATAATGGAAGGTCATTCGAAGCATGAAGGAGGTTGCAAGGATAATCGAAGGCTTCATGACGAATAGGAACATGAGGAAGGAAGGTCATTCGAAGCATGAAGGAGGTTGCAAGGATAATCGAAGGCTTCATGACGGATAGGAACACGAGGAAGGAAGGTCATTCGAAGCATGAAGGAGGTTGCAAGGATAATCGAAGGCTTCATGACGGATAGGAACACGAGGAAGGAAGGTCATTCATCCAAGAATAGTCTACCGTTTGCGCTTCTCAGAGGAAGTCATAACTAGAAAGTTATGAGGGCGCCTGTATATGGCGACGCAGGTCATGGAAAGTCATGTGGCAGGGAAGGATGGCAAACGGAAAAAGTAGTCAACTTCTGGCGACTCACGAGGCTACGAAGTGAGATACAAAACACAGATCGTAATTGACCAGAAAATGTAAGCAAAGACTAACGTGTATGAGAATACTAGTTGCACGGTACACATAAAATGAGTAAGCCATTACACATTGAGGTGAGTAAACATACACATTACACACACAAATAGATGAAATACTCAATTGATAAGAGATGTAGAATCAGGATGCCAACGGCAAACATCGACAAGAAGGACAACATCATCTCATTGGATAGTAGGCAGTACAATAGGAGTGGACAATGATTAAAAGGGAATGAAAAAGTATTCTTACTTGAAGGCCTCTTCCACTGCTGTTCGATACCTGTCGTGAGGAAGAAAAAGAGAAGGGAGAGAGTAGGCTGAGTGTGCATCGTCTGAGTCGTGTTGTCGAACTGTCACATCAAAAAAATACTGATGTGCTTAATTCAAGAAAGTTGGGGCCGAGGGTGAAGCCTGAGAGGGTACCTTCCGTAAGGAGACAGATCAGAGGGTGAAGCCTGAGAGGGTAACCTACGTAAGGAGACAGAGATCAGACTGGCTCAGTAGAATATGTTGCTGATGCAATGAGGAAAAAGAATTGAGTTGAATAAAAAAAAAATCAACTGTTTTGTTTCTCAGTAGACGATGGAACAGAATTGACCAAAAACAGTTTTGACTTGTATGTTTTATCCGTTTTTCAAGTCAATTGGACGATGTAGATACGCGATAACGTTCGAATTTTTATAGATAGCAGTATTTGAACCAGTTGGCCCATTATATACCAAAATCTATGTAAAAGAGGTGTGAAAAATTCTATAAGTACTTTAATGAACATTTCAGACGAGCCAGCTCCCAACTGGTGATCTGGTCTCCTGAACCAGTTGGTGGTATATGTAAAATACAGTGGGCAAGAGCCCTGTTCTCATTTGTGCATCAGGAGAGAACAATTTGAAATGGGAGGCTCATTACCGTCCAAGCCGATCATCAGGAGAGAACAATTTGCCATGGGAGGCTGATTACCGTCCAAGCCGATCATCAGGAGAGAACAATTTGCCATGGGAGGCTGATTACCGTCTAAGCCGATCATCAGGAGATGACAATTTGCCATGGGAGGCTGATTACCGTAAAGCCGATCATCAGGAGATAACAATTTGCCATGGGAGGCTGATTACCGTAAAGCCGATCATCAGGAGATAACAATTTGCCATGGGAGGCTGATTACCGTCCAAGCCGATCATCAGGAGATAACAATTTGCCATGGGAGGCTGATTACAGTCCAAGCCGATCATTTCTTTTATTTGTAAGTAATTCCGCTCAGGCTACCTCATGATTGAGCGGATACACGGGCAGACGCGCTTGGCTGTGAGTGAGCTGACAACACACACGGGCAGACGCGCTTGGCTGTGAGTGAGCTGACAACACTTGTAACTTGTCAGCTGACAGCTTATAGCATGTCATTAACAATTTGTCAGATACTACATCAAAGAAATCGGCATGTCAACTAACATGTAAGCTAACAGCATTTCAGCTGACAACATGTTTGCTGACAACATGTTTGCTGACAACATGTTTGCTGACAACATGTTTGCTGACAACATGTTAGCTGACAACATGTTAGCTGACAACATGTTCGCTGACAACATGTTAGCTGACAACATGTTTGCTGACAACATGTTTGCTGACAACATGTTTGCTGACAACATGTTAGCTGACAACATGTTAGCTGACAACATGTTTGCTGACAACATGTTTGCTGACAACATGTTTGCTGACAACATGTTTGCTGACAACATGTTAGCTGACAACATGTTTGCTGACAACATGTTTGCTGAAAACATGTCCACAGATATGTCAACGAATGAGGTTCAAATGTGATAAGTCAACACAAGCTTTTCATGTCACCTCACTGGAAATGATAGTAGTCAAACGGGTACAGTTTATACAAGGGTCTGAAAGGGAATCGTTTGTATCATAAAATCATTTGTCCCATTAAATGACAGGAAGTGGGACGGGAGTGCCGTCCTGTCTCAACCCATCCTTAACAAACATCATTCTTAATCAAGGTCTTACACAGAAGATTATTCCTGGCTGAGAGAGAAGACATGCCGGGCTTGATTAGCTTAAGTGTCTGATAACAAATTTCTGCGTGGGAGTTCGAAAGGCATTTCAATATAATTGTTACTTATATTTGCTGGGTAATAGTATCTGCGAGCCAGTAAACATCCAATTACCTTTTTGAATTATTTCTTGAGCAGTTGAATAATTCATAAAAATGAATAGGTGAGACGGAATTTTCATCAAGAAGCCCAATAATACTAATATACAATTAAAATAGCTTCATTATTTCAATGAGTTTAATTTTTAGGCCCAGTTGTGAACGTTTATTTGTTATCAGCTTCAATAATAAAGAAACGGCATGTCTTCCGATGGAAAATGTGGTCAGGGAAAGAAGGAACCTGTCTTGCATTACCAACACAAGGGTGTCCTGTAGAATTGGTCGATCATTCTCAGTTTCTATGTGACATCTACGTACAATAGTTACACTTAAAACTTTATTTCACTGTTCATTAGTAACAGGTCAACAAGATCGTATGAGTGGGAATGTTTTACTGATCATTGCAAGTATTATAACGATAATCAAACATAAATTACTATTGAATTTAGAGAGGCACATGCCAGATCACTAAGCCATGCAACAACTGCGATCTTGTTCACGTTATTTCCAAATTTCAGTTAGAAAAACGTTATGATGGTTTATTCCACCTGAAGTATTCGTTGCACTGTAGGGCGATAAAGTTAGAGTACTGATCCTCGCATCAGATCAGAAGGTACGAATTGAGTTGAACCTTCACAAATAAGACTTAAAACACAATACAATTCCTACCTAAAAGAAAATACGAATATAATAATAACAATACAGTACGAATACAGTACGACTATAGTACGATTATTGTAAGAATATAGAACGAATATTGTACGAATATAGTACGAATATAGTTGGACCTGCACAAATAGGTTTTCAACACCATACAATTCCTATCAAAATAACATATAACAAGTCCGATAAAGATGAATTATGTAATTCCTGACATAAAGAGATCAGCTGTATTTAAGTCCTGCTTTGTTTGTATGGAAAATCTATCGGTCCAGCTTGGTTTAATTGGCCTATTTTGCTTTCAGCCCACGAGTTGTAACAATATTCTCACAACGCTATCTGTTGTAACGACCTATTGCACCAGTGTGCAACTGCTTGTGTTTGTGTCCACAGATGGTATGGGATATGATACCATATCCCAACATCCCGATTTTTCTGCTGTTATATTCACGGTTACGTTTAATTTGCAAACTAGATCATTTTGATCCCTATGATTATCTCTTTACAGGCGTTTGTTTTGATGTTTTCTACTTTTCTGACCATTCAGCAGAACTTCTCAATGAAAAATGTTAGTGTTGTCATGTGATTAATAGGATAACATTTATCTTGTCTTCTAATCATTCACTGCCACTGCGATGAAATAATACTATATTCAGCGTATGGATTAAATGAAATTAGCGCAATAAAATTATTGTTTCGTGAACGCATGTGAATAGTTGATCGGTGACAATTCGTTTCTTTAATTTAGCAGCTTGAAGGGCCTTTGCTCAGAAGGCGAGCGTCCTGGCAGAATGTCTTTTGCAACCTCTTGATAAAGTGTACTTGAAAACCAGTGAAGAACGGGTTTAGAGGCATCAACTCCTGTTGTTACAAGTCTGACGATAAAGTTGTTGGTTTTGAAAATGCCGAAAGAAACTGTTCATGATGTCAAAATCCTTATACCTCATGAGGTGATTTCTCGAAAACCGTTTGTCCAATTGGTTTAATTTTGACTGTAGCACTGTGCTGCTTGTATCTACAATGAAAACAATTGTTATAAAACTTGCTCTTTGAACAAGAGCAGCTTGTAAAATAGTTGTGGTTTGTGCTAACAGCCTGTGGTTTGTGCTGACAACCTTTTCACAATTGTTCAGAGAACAAACTTGTTACAATAATTCAGATTATGCAACTTTCTACGGTGGTTCAGCTTAAAAAATAACAACAGTTCGGATTACGCACCTTGTATCAATAGTTCAGGTTAAACAACCTTATAGGGATCGTTCATTTTAAACCACCCTATGAGGATAGCTCAGATTACACCACCTTATATGGATAGTTCAGATTAAACAACCTTATAAGGATAGCTTAGATAAAACAACCTTGTAAGGTTAGGTCAGATTAAGCAGCTAACAAGGATAGCTCAGATTAAACAACCTTATATGGATAGTTCAAATTAAACAACCTATTAGGTTATGTCAGATTAAACAACTTTATACGGATACTTAAGAAAAAATAACCTCATAAGGATAGCTCAGATTAAACAGCCTTACAAGGATAGCTCAGATTAAACAACCTTATAAAGAAAGTTTAGAATAAACAACCTTATAGGGATAGCTCAGATTAAACAGCCTCACAAGGATAGCTCAGAATAAACAACCTTATATGGAGAGTTCAAATTAAACAACCTTATTAGGATGGTTCAGATTAAAAAAACTTATAACAATAATTTTGATTAAACAACACGAAACAATTGTTCTGATTAAACTTCCGCGTCTACTAAAAATCATCTTTGTTTAGGCGGTCAATTTGGAAACACCCGACTTATCTTCAATGGGATATCTTTCTTCCCTTTGGGCGTCTGAAAATGTTTTCCGGCAGTAAGTTCAATTAATTTATATTCGATTAGACATGTTTAATGCAACCGAAATATGCCTGCAGTAACCTCGGCCTATTGTGACACTGAACAACAGGTGGTGAATGTCGTGAATGATGACACTGAACAACTGGTGGTGAATGTCGTGAATGATGACACTGAACAACAGGTGGTGAATGTCGTGAATGATGACACTGCATAACAGGTGGTGAATGTCGTGAATGATGACACTGAACAACAGCTGGTGAATGTCGTGAATGATGACACTGAACAACAGGTGGTGAATGTCGTGAACGAAGACACTGAACAACAGGTATTGAATGTCGTGAATGATTACCCATTCAATGAAACGTCTAAGTAGAGCTGGTAGGGATGAGTAATGTGATTACTAGAGCTGTTAGGGATGAGTAATGTGATTACTGGAGCTGGTAGGGATGAGTAATGTGATTACTAGAGCTGGTAGGGATGAGTAATGTGATTACTAGAGCTAGTAGGGATGAGTAATGTGATTACTGGAGCTGGTAGGGATGAGTAATGTGAGTACTAGAGCTGGTAGGGATGAGTATTGTGATTACTAGAGCTGGTAGGGATGAGTAATGTGATTACTAGAGCTGATAGGGATGAGTAATGTGATTACTGGAGCTGGTAGGGATGAGTAATGTGGCTTGCAAAGATTATCAAAAGGCTTACAAGGCTGATTACAAGGCTTAAGCTAGTACTAGAAGGCCATGAAACATTGATTAAAGTCTGGAAGTTTCAGCGTTAATAGAATGTTGAGTGGCGGTCGGTTGACCTGCCAACCACTCATCATAACCATCATACAATAAATGGTAATTTTGATCCTCTATTCACTCAATGCCATCAAACTGCATTCAATTGATAATTCCAGCCACGTTTCTTCATCAATTATTTATTAATGCGATGAAATAAAATTTATTCAAGTAAAAATAATGCTGATTGAAAATTATTGTTTTTAAATATGTTTTGTCATGCTTGACGTCAATGGAAACAACAATAAGGGTTACATTAATCGGAAGGTCTGTGTTGAAACAGCTCGTTATGGCCAGCCAATCACGCAAACGGACCTGCTGTAGTCGTAAATGAAGAATTCTACTAATGTAAACAAACAGTGCATTAATAAATGGAAGAACTTTAGTCCGTAACCAGAATTCGATTCCGTGTATGTGAATACGACTCCAGGACGCTAGCAACAAAAGGTTGAGATTTAATTAGCATATTATTTATTTCTTCTATTCCTCGAATAAGTTCTATAGAAGCTGGTGGGGGTGGATAGATGAATTGACCTAAAGTTATGGTGGGTTTTGTTTAGTAATTTCTACGTTATGAATAAAATATGTCGCTCGAAACGACGTAATTTATATATAAAATGATTTATCAGTTAGGTTCAGCTTTTATAGCACTTATTCGATGTATAAAAAAATAAAATAGAAGCTATT
>SDVV010014891.1:0-14677 GCA_016164225.1 Gammarus roeselii
CACGAATATTGTATGTATGTGTGTGTATGCACTCCTACAAATAGTCCTATATTTGATTGTCTCTGCACTTGCAGTCTTGCCATTGGGTTCTGCATAGTGACGCATAAATGGCGTATCATGCAGAAACCTAATCCTTTCTACTAGAGGAATCATGGCATAGTTGTTTATGGTGTACGTGTTGCTAACTATGTTACAGTTCCTATGGTACTATGACTAACGAATGTTATCCATTAAAAGTACAATTTTTAACTAGACACACTCTAACATTAGTCAAAACTAATTTTGCTTACATCTTTTTCCTAACTGGACGTATTCCATTAACTTGTGTTATTTAGGGGTAGTGAAATATTCAAATCTCATGATGTAGAATATTATGATTCCTCGTCATCCAACTGCACAATAATTGTGTTAATAAGAGTATTTCAACAACACAATAACCATTCATGAACACCTTGTTCGTATTTACCTCTTATAGAATTAACTCCTCCGCTATTGTTCCGTGTCAAGTAGAGACGTATTCTAACCCTTAGTTAACATAACGTTTTATTAGATATATTTTCTCAAAAGTCCCCAGTTTGCGCAAATTAATCCTGAACAAGCATTTATGTTTCAGGAGCCTCCTTATAGCAATTCATATCAAATTATTTGTACATGAAAGGTATCAAAAGGGTTAGAAAATTCAATGGTTGTACTTATAGACGATGGTTCACGAAATTGATGCGGTCTTACGTTATTCATATTCCCTATCCTAATTGTTAGCTTATGCGTCAGGTGTTGGGGCCCATGGCTCAATGGCCGTCATCTGAGAACCGTGAACCTTTTCGCATCTAACGTAGATGCTACTATTTATTTAGAAATAAAATGGAAGTCTTGTGATCACGCAAATTTTGTAAATATTATCAACGGTAAGAAATATTTTTGATTAAACCGTTTGATTGGCGCCATGTACAGGTCATTTGAATTACAGTGTATCTGTACCCACGCAGTCAATAGGAGACAGCTGATCAACAGGATATTAGCTACGGACGGGGTGTAACAGTGTGTTATGGACGGGGTGTAACAGTGTGTTATGGATAGGGTGTAACAGTGTGTTATGGACGGGGTGTAACAGTGTGTTATGGACGGGGTGAAACTGTGTGTTATGGACGGGGTGTAACTGTGTGTTATGGATGGGGTGTAACAGTGTTTTATGGACGGGGTGTAACAGTGTGTTATGGACGGGGTGTAACAGTGCGTTATGGACGGGGTGTAACAGTGTGTTTTGGACGGGGTGTAACAGTGTGTTATGGACGGGGTGTAACAGTGTGTTATGGACGGAGTGAAACAGTGTGTTATGGACGGGGTGTAACAGTGTGTTTTGGACGGGGTGTAACAGTGTGTTATGGACGGGGTGTAACAGTGTGTTATGGACGGAGTGTAACAGTGTGTTATGGACAACTTATAAAGATCGAAGTCAGGTGTATAGTTCAATACATAAGTGATACTTAGTACGGTCAATTTTATATTGTTCTTGTTTTATATACAAGTGGAGTGGCCTGGAAAATATTAGGCCAGAAAATCTACATTTTTTCCAATCAAGTGGTGGTAAATAATTTCATCAAGTAAATAAAAATAAATGCAAACGCAATGTTCACCACTTCGATATATTTACATCATTTTTTATAATTATCTGTATAGTCGTTATAATTGTATAGATTTTTTTTATAAATATCACTATATAGATGAAAAATATTGGAAAATAAAAACTAACATCGATACTTGATGATTTTCTTAGGAAATTTAAATTGTTTATACCTTGAATAAGCAATAATATTTATATGAATATATTTGCAGATATTTTAAACTGGAGTTTCCCTTCCCTTGTACATTTATATTTGTTTGCTTATATTTCAGTAACTGTCTGACTTGAATGTCGCAGGAATATGATTCATGTCCTGGCAATTGTATGAATATTCAGCACCAATGATTCATTTATAATTAATGGTTTGATGCATTGTATTCATATTTTATGTCCCTTCAATATGTATTGAATCATCCAAAACATATTATCCAGCTTTCAAACGTTCATGAATTGTACGTATCAATACATTTTAAGATGTTTACAACATACATTTCTAATCATCTTCTCCCATCCGTTTAAATAACACCTTTGCAGAGTCAGCGCAAGAATATTCTTCTTCCAAGCCACCTGCAGCAGCCACCGCACCCAACACCCCACTGCAACTGCGGAAACACCAACAAAGCGATCCTTACACGACGTCACACGGAGCCATAGCCACCAGTACTACCCCTACGCGGACGCAGTGCTGTTTCCTCACAAACTCTTGTCGCTTGTGCTTCCACTCAAACAACCCCTTTGCCACCTTCCACAACAGCGACTCACCATTTCATGGATCAGTTGATCTTAGTATTAAGTGTACAGAGACTGCTACTCATCCAGTGTTGATCCCGATACTAGATGGTGAAAAAGACAAATTGGTGTACTCGAGTGACGCTGAATCAGAGTCAGGGTCTACAGTTAACAGCGACGGTTCGTTTTCTAGTACTAGTTTAGACTTTGAAAAAAGTGAGACAAATTCAAAATCATTAGAAGAATCTGATATCAAACGTTTAATTGACTCAATCAAATCTATTGAAACTGATGAAGACACTCCTCAGAATTCTGACTCGGAACCAATCGTTGAAGAGCCTGTGTTCATCGTTGATTCGTTGATTAAAGACAAGACAGCAAAGGATCTTGTACTGCGCAGTGACTCGGACAGTTCTGGAGACGTTAACGTTCATGATTTTCCTGTTGCTGAGTTAAAATCGGACATTTTTGCTAATTTTGTGAAGCAGGAGGGAGCCTTTCTTGTTGAACGCTCGCGAGAATTTGACTCAGATTCAGAATCTTCTTACGATTATTCCTCTTCTTCTGGTTCATCTGTTGATACGCTGGTGTTTAATCCATACATTATTAAAACTCACAACAAACACGATTATGAGGCAAATAAAGTTAGTGATACTGATCCAAAAGCTAACGAAACCACTCCCATTAACTCTTTTCAATATTCTCACGATGAACACAACTTAAATTCTGACGACGAAGATAACGAATTCAGTTACTTAGAAAGTGAATGTCAGAGCAGCGATTCCGAATGCGAAAGCATAGTTCTCGAAGAATTAGAGGAGATTTTTCGTAAATTCGGGTTGCTTTCGAATCTTGAAGACTTTCATTACAACGAGTTCCGTTCCATTGGAAGGTATTCAACCATTCATGAAGAATCTGGCGAAGACAGCGAAGGATCAAATACGTCCCTGGTTCTGGGAACCATTGTGAGGACTTCGTGTGGCGTGGGCCAGTATTACGAAGCATCTTCCACTCCAACGAACAAAAGTCAAAATCAACTTAAAATGGCTGACCTAACAAATACAAAAACACACGAACCAACCGCTGAGGAAGCAAAAATGGATGTCGATGAACATCACTATGATGATGTGGATTTGGAAGACCTAAAAAGTGAGGACATCCTAGATTCAAAATCAGATCTATTTTCTAGGTCACCTCGTTCTTCACCAAATTCCACCGTGAATAGCAGTTGGCGAACGTCTCAAGCGTCGACAAACACAATTGGATCTTCATCTACTGCTGCTGACTCTGATGATACCTTGGGTAAAGACATGTCTGAGTTATCGTCAATTAATTCTCGGCTCTCTTCCATCAACGATCAATTGGACCCTGGATTTGGGACTATAGATCGAAAAACACATCGGTCCAGGAAAATCGAGGAACACGAGACAAAAGATGTATTAACGCAAGTACCAGAGTCGGGAGCTGAAGCTGTTGCCATGAAGTCTCCTAGAAGCACTCCTAAAGGCACCCGTAAGGATTCTTCGAAGAGAACTCCAACTAGTCTGAAGAAGCAAAGTTCTACTATTAGAGATGCCATTGAAGATCTGGAGTTTATTGAACTAGCAGCAAAGAATTTGTTGGAACAACAGAAGAGCGAAAATTCATCTTCAAATCTAAAATCCAAGTCTTCTCAAGAATGTACTTTTCTAGGCATTTCGCCCGGAACTGTAGCCCCTGCGTCAACTCCAACAGAAACATTAGCATCAATTAAAGAACAAGCTATCCACGATTGCAGCATTTCCGCCAACGTGGAGGAACCAAATGAAGTATTCAAAATCTTGAAAACTAATGAACCTACACTAATTACGGTAGAAATTGTTGGAGAATCGGAAAAAGTGGATATGAAAAAATCTAACATGGCACCCAGTCCTCCTCCGCGACGAAAGCATGACGGAAAATCGAAGAAAAAAAAGGATGTCACTTTCGACTCTATTTCAGATGACAAACCACCACTTCCTCCCTCGGCATCACCCGTTCCCAAGCCAGAGGTGAAGAAGAGATGGTGGTCCCGATCCAAAGAACCATCTCTTTTTATCTCCCGTGAGTCATATAACGAGGAACAAGTGGTCAGGGAATTGGAGAGATTGCGTCAAAGTTACAAAGAGAGCGATCTTAACGATTTTCTGGATGCCCTCGATAAAACGTCTATCCCCCCAGATATTGATGAAGAATTCTTTGAACAGCTACTCTCTGATTTAAGGGAAGATTTGAAAGTTTCTGCATCTAAATCTACCGAAAGTTTGAATGTAATTACAGAAGCTCCCCTGCCATCAAAGACCAATGCCTATGAAGGTATACTAATTGACGATAGCATACAACCAAAATCGAGACCAAGAAGTTCATCAGCGTCAAATAAATTTGAGAAAGTGAAGGAACGAGTTAAGGAGCTGCTCCGACGGAGGAAGAAGGGGAAACAGCAGAAGGGAAAATTATCAACGGCCTGTGTACAAGACTCCAACAGACCAGACACTCCACAAAGTCGCCCCATCACTCCGCAAAGCCGATCGGACACTCCCGACGCTCGTGGCAGTCGACCACACACTCCCGAGAGCACAAAAAGTGACGAAACAAAGAAAAATTTCAGTATCTCTGGATTTTTCAAAAAGAGTTCTCCAAACTTCTTGAGAAAGAAATACAGTGAAAAGAAATATCGAAAATCAGATGCAACGGTTACATCCGAAAGCGATGCTGAGGATACCGAAGCGTCAAAATTAAATAGCAGGCAGGCTTCAAATCAAAAACTTTTTGAAAGCATTGGTGGGTCTAATGTAAAAGAAAGTAAATCGTCTCTAAATGGTTCACAAGAACTTAAGAAAGAAGTTAGATTTTGTGATATCGTCCTGGATCGTCAAGATGACCGTGGTGAGGAAGAAATGTGTTATTCTATTCATCGAAATCCAACCATAGTAGAAATAAAAGCAAAGAAACAAGAAGTGGTGGCTGTTGAAGAAGTTTGTGAGTATGTAACAGATTCCGTTCCCAAGGAATGTGACTTGGGTAAACAATCAACGGAGGATATAGTCACGAACGACGCTGTCGAACAGTCACCATCCGTTGATGACAAATCTGTTATTATTCCTCTCACTATAGAAAATTTGAACAGAGCCGAAAATCTTTTGCCGAAACTTCCAGAACGTGCCAAGCCACCTCGGCGCAAGAAAAAGCAAAACCTAATCCCAGTTCCAATCGAAGACCTAACGGTTGACGATTTTCGATGTAGCTTTATTTCGGATCAATCACAAGAAAGCCATTTGGATGATTCCAGTGTGGCTGCATCAGAGGACCAGTCGGATGTCTTAAACAAAATTGCCATTGGAAAAGAAATTGCTGAGGCACCAGTAATTTTCTCTTCTGCAGACCAGTTAGCGTCTACCGAAACAACTGAAAACGTCAAAAAGTCTCCCAATGTCATCTCATCAATAGAAACGGGAGGTCTTTTTGAAGTAGCGTTATCAAGTGACCGGATTGATCATGTTCCTGAGACATCAAAATTGCCGTCAAAAATAATTCATGCATATGAAGCCCCACCGCCTGCAAGTGTTGCCCCAAGTCAGGCAGAAGTAAAAGATACGTCACAGAGTGAAACAGTTGCCGATCTTCCAGCACAGAGCACTGAACCTGAGAAATTTCACTCTAAAGGAGAAGATGAACACAATGATGATGAATTAAGTAAAGATCTCGCTAAGAATGATGAAATAAAAGCCGATTCCATTAGTGACGATGTTACTTCAATAAATACATATTCAGACGTAACCGAGACAAATAGTACTAAAGAACCTTCCCCTGCACCGTTTCCAGATTTAAGCGAAAATGCCCCTTCCTTTTACGACAATAACAATCCATTTGAAGAAGCTTTATCAAATATAATTGAAGAGGATACAGCCAAAACGAGCAATGAAACGAGCACACCAAACATCGGTACACCAGATGCTGTAGTTGAGGAGAATTTGATTGACGTTAATGCCAACAACGAAGGAAATGAACCGGAAATACTCCAACCCGAACAAATAGCCAAAACCATCGTAACTACAAAGAAGTTGAAAGACACAAGTGAAAAGGCAGCATCTGGGGTAGATTCTTGCACCCCGTGCACTGAAATAACAGTAAAAAGCGATGCAATGGATAAGAATGTTTCTCAGCAGGTAGCTTTAAGTAGCCCTAGTCATGAGACACATCTGAAACTAAAGCCTTTGAGTAGAGAAATGGATGCCTTAACTTCATTAGCAGAAGAAATGGCTCACCTCACTTGTGAAATGGAGGAGGAATCTGAAGCAGATGGATATCTTGAAGAAGAAACGGGGCATTCTTTCACCAAAATGAACAGCGCAACTGACATTGATACACTAAGGGACTTCAGTCAAAGTAATTCACCCAAATCGTTCAGTAAGCATGTTCATGACTCGAGTACTCCTGATTTGCTATCACGAGTTCAGGTAAATAACGTCCAGCAATCCTTTGTAATGAGCGATACAGAGTTGTTTGATCCATTAACAAAAATATCTGCTGAAAATTTAAATCTTGAAAAACAAACAACTCAATACGAGCAATTTCAATATCACAAAGCCTATTCTTTTACCGACTCTGGTTCAAGCAATACACCTTCAAAATTAGACCAAACGACACCAGCGACAACGAGTAAAAGTTTTTATCGGCCCTCAGCAACTTGTGATTATATGCACGTGTCTAATTCTTACAATGATAATCAAAATAATTCTCAGTCTGTATCAAACTGGGTAAAAACTGCTGAAAATCCAGTGCCTGTACCTCCTAGACAGTTTCAACAGAAGATGCCAATGAACGTTGTAGCCGAACTGAAGACGCTCTTGTCAGACAATGAGACGGTGCCAATTCTCAGGAAAGCTCCAGAACCCCTTCCACGGTGGGACTCCAACATAAAGTTCAGCGAAATCGCAAAGAAAATTCCACCTTCCACTGATTGTGGCTCCACTTCGTCGGGATTCGCCCCGTCCGCTTCCGGTAGGTCAACACCATCTGCTTCCGACATCCTCCTTTCCACTAAACCCAAATTAATTCCTCCTGCGCATTCATCTGAAACTCTCGTTACTGACTCTAACATCGTCGTTAATAATGTATCAGTAAAATGTAATCTAACAAGAGCAGTGAATGACACTTTAGCGAGTTCTCATTCTAAGGCATTTGAAAAATATGAAAGTGAAGAAATGGGTAATTCAAATATCATTGTTAACCATCAATCTGTTACACTGCATGATTCCCAACCAACAGAATGTTCAAAAGCTTTCGATATTGGAGTAGCAGGCAAAGATGATAAAGAAACTAATGTGTGCTTCCCTCATACTACAATAATTGACAAGTCGACAGGTCCTGACTCAACTTTCAAACTTAGAGCTACTGTTTATGCCAAATTTGAACCCTCTGACGGTTGGAACTATCAAAAGCGAAAACCACCGGTGCCTCGTCGGCGCTTGGGATGTTCACTTTTTCTGGAAGATGGCTATCAAAGTGATTCCGGTATATCTAAATTATGTAAAAGAAAAGGTCCTCAAAATAAATGTTTTTCGTTATTTGTTGAATCAGATCGTGGATACTTGAGTGACTATCCATTCTCTACCATTGGTCCAATCAACGGTAAGGTGGACGCAGCATCTGATATGTCTTCCAGTAAACGTCGGAATAAAGGCTCAGGATCCATTCCATCTCGTCCGCCTCCCCCTAAATCAATTTCTCTGATTCCCACGCTACTTTTCATGTCTGAAGGCGATCTTCGGATTCCCCCTCCAGTGCCTGCAAGAAGGTCTTTCCTACAACTTCATGACGACCAACATTCTAGACGAATGGTTCGAAACGATGCTTTTATCAATCTTTGGAGCTCGGAATGCATAAATAGGCAAACCAAAATAGAACTTCAAGCAGCAGGTATTAGTGGGAGACCCCCTACAGAGCCTGATAAGCCATCAGCAGAGGCAGCTACCGGTGGCGACACTGTGTCATGTGCCGATAAAGCTTGTGTGAGCAAGTCCGGTGCGTGTGACGTCAATTGTGTTGGTGGTGTTGATGTTGGAGGCGACTATGGAGGGGTAACGGTTGGTGCTGGTGGGGACCGAAGAGTCTCTGGCCTCATGCCCAAGGTGTCGGCGAGTAGCGTGAGTGAAGCAGACCAGTGCTTCCCTCCGCCCTCCACTCACAGCAACATTGCTGCTCAAACGCAACTCAATATCGCCTGTGATAATCTTTCGTCTCATAGTGAAAACACTGCAATTGCTCAATCGTGTGATAGTGCCGTGACCAAGAAAGTTGAATGTGACGATGTTGCAAGGGCTAACGGCAGCACCAGCAATGAAATATCCGGTGGTTCAAATGTGAAGGAGTCTTTGGAAAGCAAAGTTTTTAATACATGTGATAGACAATGCTCAAGTGGAGTTAAATTGCGAAGAAACCTTGTTCCAGGAGGACTGTTTGCCTCAAAGTTGAAGCGTGCTTCTCGATTATTGGATGAGCTTGATAAAATGGAAGTGTTGTCACCTCCAAGATACAGTAACCACCTGCCGGATTCATATCTGGTAAACACTGAGCGAGCACCAACTCCTCCCCCACGCCCTCGCACACCTATTGATGAACGTGATCCCGAGCAAGTTCGAGCTGAGAAACGTTACGAAGGTTATTTTCAAGGTACTCCAAAAGCAGTACATAAACCAAATGAAATTGAAACAGTACCAGAGCCCACTCCTCAGCAAATTCAAGCTGCACAGCGATATTCAAATTATTTTTTAGGACCACCTAGAGCTCAAACGCCAGTTGAACCATCGATTGAAGAACCTGACGAGGAACAGATAGCTGCTCAAAAACGATATGAAGGATATTTCAAAAAGGGGCCCCCTCGCCCTCGTCCAGTGTCTGAAGGTTATGATCGCCCCCCTCCACCAGATCGTGAACAACTGGAAGCGGAAGAGAGGTACCAATCTTATTTTCAATCTGGTCCACCCCGACCTCCTCGGCCACCAACTCCCGAAACAGACTGTAAGCCAGAACCTGATGCACAACAGAAAGCTGCTGAAAAACGATACGAATCCTATTTCAAAGGAGGGCCACCTCGGCCTAAATCACAGGCAGACATTGATTTTGGTTTGAAGGAAGATAAGCGTCATGAAGCTGAACTGCGTTACCAAAGATATTTCGAGGGACCTCCCAAGTCTCGCTGTTCCTCGCTGCCAGATAAAGATAGAACTCCTTCTCCAGATGATCAACAAAAAGAAGCCGAAAAACGTTACCAGAAATATTTCGCTGGTCCTCCTCGGGCGAAGCATAGTAAGGAGCAGGAAAGTCCCAAAACAGTAATTACCAAAGAAATGTTAGAAGCTGAAGAACGTTTAAATAAATACTTTCTTCATCCTGTTCCCTGCGGCGAACCTCGTCAGTTGATTGATCCTCCTCTGGCGGATGACGAGATTCATCGGCGCAAACTCTTGGCTGAGTACTGGTCAGCTCTACAAGAAAGAAACAAACGGCGAACGCTCAAAGTAGTCAAAGTTAGTAAGGCAAAAAAAGAAATCGAACGCGAGGTAACACCGCCGACACAAAGAGAATTAGTTGTTGAAGAATTCCTGCTGAAAGTGAAGCATAGGAAGAAAGAACGAGATCTGCACTATGGAGATACTGACTCAGAAGATGAAGGTGAAGATCATAAAAGAAAATCTAAGAGTTTTGTGGAAGAGGTGGCTGTGCCTCCGGATTTAAAATTGGAAGGAGGTGGAACTCTTGCAGAACGCGTCGCTAGCGACCTTGGAAATTTTATTGGGGAAGAGGGTGAGTCCGCATAAAGAAGCGTGTGCTTAGTCCTGAGTTCGGCAAGGACCTGTTGAAAGAGTCTATAGATGCCGTGTGTTGGTCAGATCTTTGCTGAAGAGAGAAATTTCTCGGCTCTGCGGAACGAGCAGGCCTAACACGAGCGTGTGGGATGGTGTGTCTCTCGCACGCAACTAACCTCAAGTGCATTGTTTAGCGCAGTACATTTTTTCATGTAGCTCTGCTCCAAATTCACACTAGATCTTTTCCTGATCTCAATTCGATCAGAATACATCGTCTGTTTAAAGATCACATATAGCTTTTTGATATTCTGTTGGCGATTGATTCATTATGCCTCCTAACTAGTATTGGTAGATTACTAGCTCATCAGCATGGTGTGCCATTATTGCTGCGCTATTTTCACCTCACACTTCAAACTACACATAACTGAGAACAATTTATCTCATCAATACACGCAGAACAAATACTTGAGGGTACTCATTAACTGAATTTTTTAAATTAGTACATCCGGTTAATATTTATTGAAGTAGCGGCTATTATTTGATAAGCCACGCATCAAAGTCTCATAGCTTCATTAACTTGTTAGTGTCATTCTTACGAGAACATCAATATCATTATTTACCTTTTCTTCTGTTTCAATCAATAAAAAATTACTGTACATTTCCGTTTAGGCTTAATGTGTAAAAATGTACAACTGATCTTAATACAAATATCACATCCCTCTCGTCAGTGAATATATATATATATATATATATAAATGTATATAAATATATTTATACAATAATTATTCCATGTATGTTATTTTTACGCTAGCTAACACTAGTATGTGTGTTTGCAAACAACTGCATGTATACTAATATCTTACCACGTACCACGTATAGACGAAGTGACTATGTCCCACTAAGTTTGGCAAGTATTCGGGCCGTGTTGCTGCTTCTAGCAACATCACCTAGAATAGAGATGACTTCTTAGGGGGGTTCTTATACCGTGAACTTTTAGTAACAGATTAAGTATTTCAAGTCCATTGTCAGGAAGGTATTTCACTTTGCCTCGAAACAAGAGCACAATGTTTTCCAGGTTTTCAGAGACTAGGACGAATTCAGACTTGCTATTAATATTATTATTACAGGCTGAAAATATCTTTCTTTGGGTTTTTGTCAGTAGTTTAATTGATGTAAAATTTTGTTACTATTCGATTTTGAACAGTTTCAAAACGGTTTCAAGTTTTTCTCAAGTGCCTTTGCACAAAGCTTGTACTGACATTTAATCTTTTATGAATCATATAGTCCACTATACAAATCCCTTCATTGTTCTCAAAAATAAAAGTAAAAACCTCAACATAACGAGAAGCAAGTTGTAGAAGACCGATTTTGCTTTAGATGAGATAATAATGTGCATACTTTCAGAGATATCCCTTTTATTCAATGAGAAGCGGTTTCCATGTTTATAGAATGTAAATATCAGCTGTCGGGTGTGAATGGATGAAGCTGTAGCATACAATAATTTACAGGTAACGTGTTCCTGAATATCCCTTACTGAATACTCATATTAATTCATGTGTAAATAGTATATATTATATGTCATATCTGTTAGTAATTGTACAAAATTATTTTTTATATCAATTTTTAATTGGTCCGTTCAGAGCAGAAAATGTGTCTCACTTCTAGTATAAGGACTTTAGGTTCCCATAAACATCGTTAGGGAGTTTATTACAGAACGCGCAACTTCCTGTATGTGCAATGCATTCTCCTGACAAGCAATTTAAGGCGATATATTTTCAATGTTTTAATTCCCACGAAAATTTCTCAAACAATCATCCTTCACTTCCTGCTCACTCATTTGATGATCCTGTCCTGGCCCTCTGCTTGCAGCGCTCCAGCAACTGGGTCTGAACGAGTCATCCCTTCTAGGGGAAATTGAGAACATCCTCGGAATCGGATCACTTTCAAAGCAGTCAACTGCTCCGCAGTCAAGAATTTCTCCCCCAAAAGGGTTCTGTTTATCAGAGTATTCTAAGCCTGCCGCCACGTCCTTTAGCTACCCAAAGAAAGATCCTCCACACGCACAAAAGTTTGCAAACACAAAAACTGAAGATTCAGCCACTTCTGAAAAACCGAAATGGATGCGCACGGCAACTGGTGGTTATGTCAAGGCTCCTAGTCAAGAAAGTCTGATCGAAAGTACCAGAGGTAGCAAAGAAAGTCTGGCCCAATCAAAGTCAAGCCCATCACCTAGACCTCAAAGTCCTAAAGCTTCTGCCCTGTACAACGCACAGACATCTCACGTTGTTACCACAACATCTGAATCCAAATTAAGTTCCCGTGAGCAGATCCCTACTGCAACACCGTTTGGACCCAAATCCACCGAATTCAATCAGCCGAATCAGTTTATCACTCAGTACAACCAGGCACAACTTTCTTCCTCGCCACAACGGTCTACCTCACTCACCAGGACTGACCCCAACAATGTCCAACCTGGAATTGGCTCCTTCCAGCGCTCTGCGGGCCCGTCTTTGTCACCAGCCAGAGCTCATACAGGAGGAGCGGGCCAACCTACGTCAGGATCAACGGAGTTGCTGTCGGGACCTCCTCAGCCCACTACACGGTTCTTCTATAACAAGTCGCCCGTGGCGTTTTCTTCGATTGACAAAGGTGACCGAGTGAACTAACCTGAAAACTAACATCGTTGAGTAATATATGTGACGTAATAAAAGGCGTACCGTGATTGTCTTCACTGTACTTTCTATATTGATTTGTTCCACTAACCTTTCTCATCCAGATAATAGATGTCACATAATCTGACACAAAACTTTGTATATACAATGTTCAGCCATTGTTTCTCAGAGTGCGTTGAAATATTTATCAATTAGATGTCGTTGCCATACTTGTGTGACGTTGATTTGTTACATTTGTATCTCTCAATAAAGTACTCTGTTGTCATTTGTTGTCGTCGTTCCTCTGAATAATCGGTTGTGTTGAAGAGTGACTTAACTAAATAGACCTTCCAATGGTATTCCTGCTTAAACCTGCATGTTGTTAACTCACTACAGCGCAAACGGTCATTTAGGACTAAGAAAATCGGCAAACCATATGTCATTTGATGATTAGCTCAATAACACCCGAGGTGTCGCATGTTTGACATTATCGGCCCCTATTTGATAATTTTATTTCATTTGTGAACCCAAAATGTAATCCTAATTATTAATCAGGTAAGTTTGTGTAAGAAAGTTTCTTATATGTATTAATTAATGCTAACGAGTATATTGCCATTTCTGTTCAGGCCTTTCGCCTAAATTAATTGCTGAATGTTCAATCGTGCTCAGGTGTGAATTAAAATGTAATTAAAAATGCAGATTCTGGTTTTACAGAGTCTGTCCTCAAGTAGGCAGAGTGAGAAAAATGAAAAGGCTCAGTGCTGAATTCTGCATTAAAATATGTGCATCAGATACACACTTGACTACGTTACATTATTGGCAATGCAGTACAAAATGTCACATAGCCTCAAATCATTGTTGATGTTATGTTTGGCAATGGAAGGAAGGAGGACCTCCAGAATTTCCCTTTTACGTGTGGGTGAAAGGGACGTGTGGGTGAAAGGGACGTGTGGGTTCTTTCATGGTCGTTCAAAGCTAATTTGGACCATTTCATTGTCTATGTCGTTAGCTGTGGGCACGTACAGCATATTGGGTCGGGCAGGTAGAGGCAAGGTCAGTTCTAATTATAACACAGTGCAGCCATACACTGTGTAACACTTTTTATAGGGCACCGTGCTGAACGTAACGCTAAGAGCCAACCCGCACACCTTGTGATCTCTAAGCATAACAGACTAGAGGTTCTGCCAACATCTCACGACCCACAGTCTAATGTATGGCCTGACCTCAATTGGACGCAAAGGGGCAATGGTGAGCGGGTGAGGGTGAATGCGTATGCTGGACGTGTTTAGCAAGCAGTTGGTGAGCATTTTTCCTGAAGTGTTATCGACGGGTATGGAAGCTCTGATTTTTTAGTAAGTTTGACCTCCTTAAAAAGTAACATTTTTTTCATTCGATTTCAAACCAAATATTACTCCTAATTTCATTTTTATTATATAGTGTACATGCATTCATGCAAAGACGTCACTATAATACAGACTAAAAAATGAGCCGACGTCACTAACACCCAACACGATTGTTTATAATAGCTGGTGACTACTGCCACTGCTTCCCCACTCAAAAACAGGGACACCGATGTGCAAATTCTTCAATGTCTGAGGCTGGCGGGGGAAAATAGGATACTCGGGCTGTTCATTTAACTCCTTTTCAGCCCATAATTATGTATTTACCCTCAAATTGGTTCGACGTAACTGAACACAGTAAACAATCAACTTAACTTATTCATTTGTTGACAACAGGCTGATGAACTTTGTCAATTTATTGGGCTTGCATTGGTCGACGGAACAAATAGTCATCGTAGCTTAAAATTATTATGCAGCAATGTAAATATATAAATATAAAATATATATATA
>SDVV010014892.1:0-14676 GCA_016164225.1 Gammarus roeselii
AGCTCTTATACAGTGTGTGCTACACAAGGCCTCCTAAGCTCTTATACAGCGTGTGGTACACAAGGCCTCCTAAGCTCTTACACAGCGTGTGGTACACGAGGCCTTCTCAGCTCGTATACAGTGTGTGGTACACAAGGCCTCCTAATTCTTATACAGTGTGTGGTACACAAGGCCTTCTCAGCTCGTATACAGTGAGTGGTACATAAGGCCTCCTCAGCTCTTGTACAGTGTGTGGTACACAGGGCTTCTACGGCTCATATACAGTGTGTGGTACATAAAGCCTCCTCAGCTCTTATACAGTGTGTGCTACACAAGGCCTCCTAAGCTCTTATACAGTGTGTGCTACACAAGGCCTCCTAAGCTCTTATACAGCGTGTGGTACACAAGGCCTCCTAAGCTCTTACACAGCGTGTGGTACACGAGGCCTTCTCAGCTCGTATACAGTGTGTGGTACACAAGGCCTCCTAATTCTTATACAGTGTGTGGTACACAAGGCCTTCTCAGCTCGTATACAGTGAGTGGTACATAAGGCCTCCTCAGCTCTTGTACAGTGTGTGGTACACAGGGCTTCTACGGCTCATATACAGTGGGTGGTACAAAAAGCTTCCTCAGCTCTTATACAGTGTGTGGTACACATGGCTTTCTCAACTCTTATACAGTGTGTGGTACACAAGGCCTCTTTAGCTCTTATATAGTGTGTGGTATACAAGGCCTCCTCAGCTCTTGTACAGTGTGTGGTACAAAAGACCTCCTCAGCTCTTATACAGTGTGTGGTACACAAGGCCTTCTCAGCTCCTATACAGTGTGTGGTACACAAGGCCTGCTCAGCTCTTATACAGTGTGTGGTACACAAGGCCTCCTCAGCTCTTATACAGTGGGTGGTACACAAGGCCTCCTCAGCTCTTGTTCAGTGTGTGGTACACAAAGCTGTCATAGCTCTTATACAGTGTGGTACACAAGGCCTTTTTAGATCTTATACAGTGTTTGGTACACAAGAGCCGTCCGATCTCTGCGTTAGACAGAGATCACCCCCTATAAGTGTTACACCTAAGACTTTTGCACTGTGTGTTTTAAACAAGCGTCGTCTGCTCTGTGTGCTACTCAAACGTCATCTGGTCTTTGTGTTATGCATGCATAATAGCTTGTTCTGTGTCTTACAAGCGTCGCCTGCTCTGTGTATTGCAATTAAGTCGCCTGCTGTGTCTTGGAAGCGTCGCCTGCTCTGTGTGTTACAATTAAGTCGCCTGCTGTGTCTTACAAGCGTCGCCTGCTGTGTCTTACAAGCGTCGCCTGCTCTTTGTATTGCAATTAAGTCGCCTGCTGTGTCTTACGAGCGTCGCCTGCTCTGTGTGTTGCAATGAAGTTGCCTGCTCTGTTGGTCACAATGAAGTGACCTGCTCTGTGGGAGGCATAATGGCAGCTCGGTTTGTTACTCAAGCGTGATTGGAACCAAATGCTTCAGCTATAATCATGTACCCTTCGACATAAGCCTTATCTTCAAATGCATTGACTGGTTAAGTGTTTGCACAATGATGACCATGGGCTAGGAAACATTTTTTAAAATCTAAATTGTATGAGGAAAAAAGGTCTTGCATAATTAATTCAGCAGAGATGACAAAGAATATCTCTTTGAAGAACGGTTGCTAGTCTGCACCGGTTTCTGTATTTGAACTGATATTAGAGAAAAAAGATCTGCCGTACCTCGTCCGAATTCTCGATTTCAACCAGGCGAGAATAAGTGGCAAGAGATCGACAGAGGGAAGAGTGCAACGGTTGCCCGCCTTATGAGAATGGCCGAATAGGATTTAAGTGTTTTCTGCCAGAGCCTATTCATCAACGCACGTACTGTATGCACGAGTGTATTTCCTTCAACCTCTTCTTCAACGCACGTACTGTATGCAAGAGTGCATTTCCTACAACCCTCTTCTTCAACGCACGTGCTGTATGCTCGTGTGTGCTACAGACTTCAACCTCTTCTTCAACGCACGTGCTGTATGCACGTGTGTGCTACAGACTTCAACCTCTTCTTCAACGCGCGTGATGTATGCACGTGTGTGCTACAGACTTCAACCTCTTCTTCAACGCACGTGCTGTATGCACGTGTGTGCTACAGACTTCATCCTCTTCTTCAACGCACGTGCTGTATGCACGTGTGTGCTACAGACTTCAATCTCTTCATCAACGCTCGTACTGTACGCACGTGTGTGCTACAGACTTCAACCTCTTCTTCAACGCACGTGCTGTATGCACGTGCGTGCTACAGACTTCAACCTCTTCATCAACGCTCGTACTGTACGCACGTGTGCGTTACAGACTTCAACCTCTTCTTCAACGCACGCACTGTATGCACGTACATGCTACAGACTTCAACCTCTTCATCAACGCTCGTACTGTATGCACGAGTGTATTTCCTACAACCCTCTTCTTCAACGCACGTACTGTATGCACGTGTGTATTACAGACTTTAACCTCTTCTTCAACGCATGCAAGGTATGCACGTATGTGCAACAGACTTCAACCTCTTCATCAACGCTCGTACTGTATGCACGTGTGAATTATTTTGTCAATTTCTAAAACTGTATGTTTCTTTACGAACGAACGTAGAATCAAATATTAGGACAAACAACATCCCAGGCCAAGCCACCACAGTGTACGCCACCTTTGCCAACACTCTCCCCTTCGCCATTATTAATATCAGTGAGTGCATCTAAACAGTATCAGTGCTGCCCATCTGTGTGGGTTGTCCGCTGTCAACACAATTATTTCTGGTATAATTTGCAAGCTACGGTCCTGTATGCTATCAGCATTATTCATCACTGTTATTGAACCATTGTGTAAGGCACATGAACGGCTTGCCCTTTGTTGTTGCTCACATGCATGCTTTTGTTGACTCACTTATTTGTATTGTTATTGTTATTAAAGGGAACGTGAATTGGCTTGATCTGTGTGTAATCATGACGCAAATTATGTTTTTAATATGACAATTATATGGTCGTCATGTCATTGTATGTTACCTTAAAACATGAATGAAATGTGATCCGGAAGTATGGGGAATACAGAGCGAGTCATTCCTATATTAAGATTAATCAAAATGGTTGTACTGCAGGAAGCAACAAGTTATTATTGAAAGCATCATAAACGAGTATATATTTTTTTACATCTCGCCGCCGGTATGCAAAGAACCTTATGTTAAAGTATCTTTTTCGTATATGAGCATAGAACATTTGAGTTTTTGAAAAATTTCATTATTACATATTGTAGGAACGGAAATTGGGACTTAGAGAGCCAAACCCACGACCCTTTTTCGGGATGCAGTTTTATAGGTTGAAAGGGACCTACAGCAGTTCATCTTTATAGAAAATCATTTCAAGTACAGCAAATCAGGGGCAGAGTACGCACAATTTCTTCAAAAATGATGATTTGTCATCCGCCTAGGAGTTATTTAGTTTAGAAGATTTTATTACAGAAACGTTTCCTAACTGATTGTTTAATACATTGGGGGGGGGGGGAGGCTTGTGTCGAACGGCGCGGTTATAAGTTCAATTGTTCTTAGGACATATTTATTTCGATTGAATCTCTACATAAGTTTGTGTGGTGGTCTATGCTTTTGTTGAATGAAAAAAATCATCTGAAATATTTTGCTGTCTCATTTCAGAAATTCTACGCATGGGATAGTCTATTTTATCATATGTTTACACATTGCATGTAAAGTTTGAGGAGCAGGCGACATTCGCTGGACCACAGAGCTGGTAAAGCATGTGCAACACACAGAGCAGTCGACTCATGTGAATCACATGGGGCGAGCAATTCTAGTGTAACACACGGATCAGTTGACTTTTGAGTAACACACAAAGCAGGCATCTCTTGCGTAACACACAAAGCGGGTGACTTCTGTGAAACGCACAGAGCATGGAATTGTGTAACACACAGAGCAGGTTCCCCTTATGTGACACACATAGCAGACGATGTTTGTGAAACCCTCATTGCAAGAGACTCGTGAGTGACACTGAGAACAGCCGATACTTTTATAACACACAGAACGGGCGAAACTTGTGTAACACAACGAGCAGGCTACTCATGTGTAACACGCATAGGGCTGGAGTCTGATGTGAAACACTTTGGGTAGGAGACTCATTACTAACACACATTGAAGGCGACTGTTAAAAGAGTGTTTATTTTGAAACAGGAGTTGAAGCCTACGTAACTCTACATCCATTACTTTTCATGCCAGGTAAATACTAAAATATGGCCATCGTTTGTGTTTTATTATGAAAACCCTACTTGGCATAACATCTCGATTTCGTACTGAGCTCTCAAATTGATGTCACAAAGTCTTGATCAACGGTCAATGCTAGCGACAGCTCGCCTGTATACATCTTTGGCTAGGCGTAGGGCCGCTACATCGCATAACCTTCATATTAATGAGGGAGAGCGACATAGCAGAATCTTGAAATTAGATGATTAGGATCTGGCCTGAGCATAGACCACTTCACGTCCGAGTTTTTTTGTCGATGAATGTTAGATTATGATACCCAAGAGCAAACTGACAAATGTGGTTTTTGATCATGTTCAATAAGCTATTGGCACTTGAGGAACTTGTGCGGCTTCATTTCCTGTTGCGTACAAATAATTTTATTAGTAGTACACTTGCTGAAGTCAAGTTTCCTAGTAACTTGTCGAATGGGAAGTGTAGGATCTTCCTGAATCTCTTTACTAACAAGTTGAGCTGAGTCTGTATGCCATTGCTTTGGACTCAGCGTTTTTTGGGCAGCACCTTTGATGTCGATATTTGCTCTTCTCACTTCTTGTGATGTTACAGCTCTGCACGAATCTTAGTTAAGCCACTGTTGTAGAGAAAGTGTTCCTGTATTCGAGAATGATCCAGGTCATTAGTTCACTCGTGAACACTACCCAGAGACAAGATAGGGCTGATATTGTTCCAGGCATGATATCAAAAGAAGCGAATAACAGCAAAATGGCCAGTATCATAGGTAAAACAACAGGCGGAAATCACCATTAATTCACTTGGTAAATGATGTTTCAAAATATACACTCTTTAACAGATGTTCTCGTACTGATGCACTGGACAAATGACAACCCATTGAACGAACAACCTGTATAAGTTGACTACGCGAGACTGGGGTCTCAAGAAATGTCCTTGCTACTGCTTCATTCCCTCTCCGCTTCATTCCACTCCTCCTCTAGCTCTCTCTACCTCTCTCCCCCATCACTGGCCCGTAGCAGTTCTATCCAATTTACCACCGCTTGCCACACTGCGATGGTTTGGATGGCACCACCGGTTTGTAAGCCCAGCGATCACGATGAGGATGCTGATACTATTGATACCATTGTTGGGGTGCTCTGAGTCGAGGCTAATGATGGCATCAGTGAGCTGGGATGATGATGATGGCTGCTGATAGTACTGATACTGTTGTTGCTGTTGCTGCTGACGAAGATGTCGCAGCTGCTGCATGATGATGTTAACGTTACTGGGTATCTGTGAATGATTTGCTGCTACATGTTGATGATGATGTTTGTTTCAATGAATTTCTGTGAATGATGTTCTGCTGCATGTCGACGATGATGTTTATATTAATGGATATCGGTGAACTCTGTACTGATGCATATTGATGATATTGCTTATAGGAATATATATCAGTGGATGAAGCGGTGCTGCACGCTGATGATGACGATGTTTTCATTGAGTTATAGTAATTGTTATTAATGAATGATGTGCTGTTGCATGTGTCATGGTGCTATATTAAGTTATTTAAAGAGTATCATTGACTGATATGCTGCTGCATGTTGATAATGATGTTTTTTGTAATAGGTATCAGGGAAATATATGTTGCTGTATATTGATGATGATATTTATATTAATGGATTTATTCAATGATTTGGTGTTGATGTATATTGTTGATGATGATGGTTTTGTTACTGGGCATCATGGAATACTTTGCTGATGCGTGTTTGTGAGGATCTTTCATTCACTGGCTATCAGTGAATGATGTGCCGATGTATGTTGATTATAATCTTTACATTTAGTTGTTTTCGAGGGTATTAATTAATGATGTGATAGGTTGGTGTTGATGCTGGAGACATTTAACTTAATGGGTATCAGTGCAAAGATGTGTTATTTCTTGTTGATGAAAATATTGATATTAACGGATCTCAGTGAATGACGTGCTATTACAAGTTGATGATGATGTTCATATGAAAAAGGTATCGGTGAATGATGTGCTGCTATTGCTGCTGATAATACCATTTTTTATATGGGTATCAGTGAGTGATGTGCTGCTGCATGTCAATAATGATGTTAATATTAATCGGTATCAGTGAATGATGTGCTGCTGCCTGTTGATGATGAGGTTCACATTATTGGGTGAAGGATGTGCTGTGTTTGCTAATGGCTGTTGATCGCTTAACTGTTGATTCCTGATGTTACTGATGTTCATTGCGCTGCTGTTGCGTGCGGCCCACCTGCCCATGATAACTCGTTTTTTAATTATTTCAACTGTTAATGAATCATTTAGTGTCTTTCAGAACTCTCTACACTAGCTCAAATGTTATGTTTCTGCTTAATATTTTAGTGTTCTTCTTCAACACTCTTCCCTGCACTGTTTCATACATCAAATGAACTGTTGAACAGCCCTATTTGTTTTGCAGCAGTGCCTGCTTCAGACCGGGCACTGCTTTACACGATTATTACTCTAACCAGTAAATGAGTGCTTCCCAACGGCCGCCACCACCGCCAGGGCTTCATTCACATCAATACCCGTCTCCAACAATCATGGGGTAGGCTTTTTATGTTGATGACAAATATAAACTACATTTAAAGTTATAAACGGAGAAAGTGTATACAAATACAACTTTTCAACCACATATTTCCAATTATAAGACTAAATTGTTTCGATGAAAATATGGACATTTTTGAAAAAGAATACAGATATCATCAAATAAATAACTTCACAGAAGTGTATGTTGCACACGACGGCATGATACAAAATTTGTTGTTGCACAACTAGATTTACATGCTACATTTTATTGATGGTCCATTCTTAATTATTAGGTTTGATTAGCCTACAAACTTATTAGCTGCAGGGACCAACGCAGAACTTCCCTCACATATTGTCACCATAGTGGCATGCTGTCGTTGCTGCTGTCACTTGCTGCTGTCACCATAGTGGCATGCTGTCGTTGCTGCTGTCACTTGCTGCTGTCACCATAGTGGCATGCTGTCGTTGCTGCTGTCACTTGCTGCTGTCACCATAGTGGCATGCTGTCGTTGCTGCTGTCACTTCTGTTGCAGTTGTTTTTGCCACTGCTGCCGCTGCTGCTGCAACAATTGCTGTCACAGTTGCTGCCCCTGTTTCTGTCATAGCAGCTTTCAAAGGTGTTAACACAGCTTCTGCCACTGCTGCTGCCCCTGTTGTTGCCACAGCTTCTGTCACCGCTGCTACCCCTGCAGCTGCCGCAGATGCAACAACTGCTTCTGGCACTGCTGCTACAACTGCTTCTGGTACTGCTGCTACCTCTGCTGCTACCAGTACTACTACCACAGCTGCTGCCCCTGCTGCTGCCACTGTTGATACCACTGCTGCTACCACTGTTGCTACCACGGGTGCTGCAACAGCTGCTACCCTGCAGCTGCCAGTGCTGCTGCCACTGCTACTGCCCCTGCTGCTGTCACTGCTACTGCCACAGCTGCTACCAATGCTCCTGCAACCACTGTTTCCACTGCTGCTGCCACCATTGTTGCTGCCACTGCTGCTGCCCTCGACCCTTGCCCCCGAGAGTGACGGTGAGTGGTCATGGCAGCGCCCGAGTGAAGGGAAAGTGTTACTCTGAGCCCATGATACCTTCATACATATACACATGCGTTGATTTATAACTTCCCCATCACTGAAATAAGGCGAGCCGACGAACAGACGCGAGCGTGGGGAAATATTTGTCCTAAAAAAAATCAATCTTCAGAATATTTTTTAATTTTGTTAATCCGTGCTTTTTTCAGGCTAAGATAATAGTGTTTATTATGTGCCTTCGTAGGTGCAAATAATATTAATTCTGCTCATTACGTGCTTTTGCATTAAAAAAAAATAATAATTCTGTCAATTGCGGTCTTTTGCAGATTAAAATAATAATTAAGTTAACAAAAAATTTTTGCATGGTAAACTAAATATAATTATGCTTATTATGTGCCTTTACAGGTTACAATAATAATAATTCAGTTGATTGTGCGCCTTCGCAGGTTGAAATAATAATAATTCTACTTCTTATCTTCTCTATCGATGCAACGAATAAGCAATGTAAGTTATGTTCAGTGGAACAAAAACTCCACCTGGCCTACGACCTTGAAAGCTTCCTATCGTCCTTTATATCTTACTCCTAGACGACGACCTCAATAGCTTCATACCTTCTTTAATAAATTAAACCTAGCCTACGACCATAAATGCTTTATATCGTCCATAATTTCAACCCAGCAACCTCTACTTGCCTGCACATTCTTTGCCCATCACAACCACAGCTTTATTTCAGACGTCAACAGCTGAGTGCCAAGCCTACAGCATCTGTTGCCCTCTCGTGGCGCCCCCTCGTGGCACCCTATAATGGTACCCTCTTGTGACGCCTCCTCGCAGTACCTTCTCGTGGCACCTTCGTGCAGCCCCCTTCGTGGGCCCTCCAGTGACAACCTCTCGTGGCGCACCCTTGTTGCAATCTCTCTAGAGCCACACTCATAGCGCCCCCTCGTGGCGCCTTCTCATGGCACTCTCTCACGGCGCCCTCTCGTGGCGTTCTCTCGTGACACCATGTTTTGGCGTTCCTCCGGGGCGCTCTTTCGTGAAGTCCGTTCGTGCCGCCCTATCGTGGCAACCTTTTGTGGTGCCCTCTCGTGGTGCCCTCTCCTGGCACCAACTCATGGCGCCCCCTTGTGACGTCCCTCGTTGCAGCAATGCTCATCCAGTCCCCAATTTTTGCACAGGGGTAATGAGGACTCGGTGCTTGAAACAATGTGGAGGGCCCTTTCATAGGCTCAGCGCGCTTGCACGCTATCAGCATAAGCCTACTCGTGTAGGCTGTGACATTAGGCCTGTCATTGCACCCTGCCTCTTTTGTCCCTGTTTGACTGAACATAATTTTCACTTGAGCCTGGAACCACGCTCACAAATCAGCCACTAGAGCTGTGGAGATATTTTAGCTTTCATGTCGTGTTTACTCTTTGATTTGATGCTGGGACGGCAAGTTGTGGAGGGCCTCTCAATTGGGCCGTCGTCCAATGAGTTATAATCCTGATGAGATAAGGTCGCTCATGCTGGTCAGATCGCTCATATTGATCAGGTTTCACATGCTGATCAGGTCGCTCATGCTGATCAGATCAATCATGCTGATCAGGTCGCTCATATTGATCAGGTCGCTCATGCTGATCAGGTCGTTCATGCTGATCAGGTCGCTCATGCCGATCAGATCGCACATGCTGATCAGGTCGCTCATGCTGATCAGATCAATCATGCTGATCAGGTCGCTCATATTGATCAGATCGCACATGCTGATCAGGTCGCTCATGTTTGTCAGGTTGCACATGTTTATCAAGTCGCTCATGTTGTTTAGTTATGAACTCCATCGCACTTGCACTACGAATACGAACATAGTTTTTTGAAATGGATCTAAGCCCCTTAGCAGCTTACGTCACGCGCACCAACGAAACGGACGTCACGTGCATCACCGTCGAAATTGACGTCACGAGCATCAACGCAACTGACGTCCCGTGCACTAAAGCAACTGACGTTACGGGCACCAACGCAACTGACGTCCTGCGCACCAACGCATATGACGTCACGTGTACCAACGGGACTAACGTCATTTCATATAAGTAAATGTCCTTGCTCGTACCAATGAATGCTACCAACGCGCGAGCATCGCTGCAACTGACGTCAATGCACCTAAGCCACTGATGTCGCCTCTACCAAAGCAACAG
The DNA here is from genome assembly GCA_016164225.1 of Gammarus roeselii. NCBI lineage: Eukaryota > Metazoa > Arthropoda > Malacostraca > Amphipoda > Gammaridae > Gammarus > Gammarus roeselii. Next base: position 9,974 of record SDVV010014892.1, read on the forward strand.
ACGTCACGTGCACTATGGAACGAACAGAGATATTTAATAGATCTACGAGAACTGGAAGTATCCAGTTGATTGGACGGGGGCAAACAGCACAGCCATTTTCAAGAGAGAAAGCAGGACAGAGCCAAGTTATTGTAGACCAATCAGACTCACTTCTGCGATCGTCAAGTCCTTGGAGAAACTGATAAAATCAAGATTAAAATAGCACTGGGCAAAAACAATTCAATAAAGCATACCAAACTGGAATTCAAAAGTAAATTAAGCTGTCTCACCAATTTCCGGAATTATTCAATAAAGTCGCCGAAATGTACGATGAAATCCAACCTGTTGACCTCATCTGTCTTGCCCTCCAAAAAGTGTTCGATTACGTGCCCCGTGAACGCCTAATAAAACAAGTGGCGACCCACGGTACAACTGGAGATCAAGAAAAAAACTGTGGGCTACAGGTACATCTGGAGTGTCGCAGGGAAGTGTTCTTGAGACACCTAAAAAAACGATCACCTCGACATCGGCACAATAAGCAGGACATCCGAATTCCCAGACGACACCAAACTGTGCCACGCACAGAGCGACCTGCTGATTGTATCGCATGTATCTTCAACGTGACCTAAATATCTAACAGCCTGGACCGGTAAATGACATATGAACTTCAGTGTTGAGAAATGCCCAGTTGCGCACATTGACACCCAAGATTGAGAATCCGTTTTTTGTGGCCGAACAGCATCTGACTGAAGTGTACCAACAATAAGGTTTGGAGAAGACAAGTGGATACCAGCTACGATTAGGCAATGAAATTAATGGCGTTATCTCCAGAAATTTACAATACAAGGACATGGTCATTGTGCTTTCAATGTATACTTCCCTCATGAGATCACAAATGGGATTTGAAATCTAATTCAAGTTCTCTCATCTAAGAGGGAATATCAACAAGATGGAACGGATTCAACGCCGAACAACAAAAATGATCCACGAGGAGGCAGCCTTGAGAAGCCTTTCAATATCCAAATAGCGCTACTAAAGCAAGCCCGAAGAACTCTTATATGGAGATTTCATTCAATAGAATGGATACAATGGATAAAAATAACAGATGAAACACTTCAGAAAATCAGTTGTCGAAAATTAATTTCCAATCAAGAATCCTGCTATCAGGAACTGTTCACCACATGATGTGGTACAGAGTAACAGCATCAAACCTTCCAAACCCGAATTGACAAGCACTGGGAGACTAATCACTACTAGACGATGGAAATAAATGATTGAATAATAATGATAATAATAATCCAAAGGACTACTGAGTTAGAACAGTGTAAACACGACAGGTGCAGAAGGAGGTAACCTCTGTCGTAGCCATGCAGCGGCTGGCATTCTGACAGTGAGCAGCACATCAAAGCTGGGCTAGTAGAACTGCATCCTTGAAGTGATACTAGAATGGACCCTTCCACCAGTTACAGGCTTACTTACTTTACTGACGTAACTGACGTCGCGTGCACGAAGGCTACTGTCGCCCACGTGCACCAACGCAATTGACTTCACGTGTACCAACGCAATTGACTTCACGTGCACCAACGCAATTGACTTCACGTGAACCAATGCAATTGACTCCACGTGTACTATTGCAACTGACTTCACGTAGACTATTGCAACTGACTTCACGTGCACCAATGCAATTGACTTCACGTGCACCAACGCAATTGACTTCACGTGCACCAACGCAATTGACTTCACGTGTACCAATGCAATTGACTTCACGTGCACCAATGCAATTGACTTCACGTGGACTATTGCAACTGATTTTACGTGTACCAATGCAATTGACTTCACGTAGACTATTGCAACTGACTTCACGTGCCCCCAATGCAATTGACTTCACGTGGACTATTGCAACTGACTTCACGCGCACCAATGCAATTGACTTCACGTGGACTATTGCAACTAACTTCAAGTGCCTCTATGCAATTGACTTCACGTGGACTATTGCAACTGACTTCCGTGCACCAATGCAACTGACTTCACGTGCACCAATGCAATTGATTTTACGTCGACTATTGCAACTGACTTCACGTGCACCAATGCAATTGACTTTACGCGGACTATTGCAACTGACTTCACGTGCACCAATGCAATTGACTTCACGTGGACTATTGCAACTGACTTCACGTGTACCAAAGCAATTGACTTCACGAGGACTATTGCAACTGACTTCACGTGCACCAAAGCAATTGACTTAACGTGGACTATTGCAACTGACTTCACGTGCACCAATGCAATTGACTTCACGTGGACTATTGCAACTGACTTCACGTGCACCAATGCAATTGACTTCACGTGGACTATTGCAACTGACTTCACGTGTACCAATGTAATTGACTTCACGTGGACTATTGCAACTGACTTCACGTGCACCAAAGCAATTGACTTCACGTAAACTATTGCAACTGACTTCACGTGCACCAATGCAATTGACTTCACGTGGACTATTGCAACTGACTTCACTTGCACCAATGCAATTGACTTCACGTGGACTATTGCAACTGACTTCACGTGCCTCTATGCAATTAACTTCACGTGGACTAACGCAATTGACTTCACGTGCACCAATGCAATTGACTTCACGTGGACTATTGTAACTGACTCCACGTGTACCGATGCAAATGACTTCACGTGGACTAATGCAACTGGTTTCACGTGCACCAATGCAACTGAGTTTACGTGGGCTAATGCAACTGACTTCACGTGCACCGATGCAACTGACTTCACGTGGACCTATACAACTGACTTTACGTGCAACGATGCAACAGACTTCACGTGGACCTATACAACTGACTTCACGTGCAACGATGCAACTGACTTCACGTGCAACGATGCAACTGACTTCACGTGCACCGATGCAACTAACGTCACGTGCACCAGTGCAACTGACTTCACGTGCACCAGTGCAACTGACGTCACGTGCACCAGTGCAACTGACGCCACGTGCACCGGTGCAACTGACGTCCCGTGCACCAGTGCAACAGACGTCACTTCACTTGCACTATTGTAACTGACGCCGATTTGTTTTGTAGTATTTCTGCAAGCTATTTAGCCCTTATAATATTTCAGTGAGGTAGCTGATGAATGCATCAAAAATATCTGCAATCTTTATATATACCTGAACATGTATGAAGCACAAATAGAAGGTGCAAGCAAACTGCAATTTTTCCGGCATTCCTACTTAATTGTGATGCGTTAATTGACCTTAAAGCTTGAGACAACCTTAAAAAGATGATACTGCAATATAAGGCAACATTGCTCCATTCTTGGACACGTCTTCTTCAAAGTTGTATGATGTAGCGGTCTTTTCTGAACTGATGCCTGCGAGACCGTCGAAGACATGGGGAGGGACTCTGGTCTGGTGCCTGGCTGGGCTGCGGTTACGCTATAATATTATTTTTTGATAGTCAATGATAGATTCATTAACATTTCTCATGAAAGCGCTTAGGTATTCGTCAACAACCCAAATTAACCTTTTGACGTTTAGGTATGCCAAAACATGATGTGCTGCATGTAATTGAAAGACAATGCCTGAATCCTTGTTTGGTAAAATTAGGCGTATTATGCATGAGTCACCCCGCCATGCATGAGTCACCCCGCCATGCATCAGTCACCCAGCCATGCATCAGTCACCCCGCCATGCATCAGTCACCCCGTCATGCTTCAGTCACCACGCCATGCATCAGTCATCCCGCCATGTATCAGTCACCACGCCATGCATCAGTCACCCCGCCATGCAATCAGTCCCCTCGTCATGCATCAGTCACCCCGTCATGCATCAGTCACCCCGCCATGCATCACTCACCCCGCCAAGATCTCGTATCACCGCGAAGAGTATCTTCATTCAAGTTCAGGAACTCCAATCGAAATTAAGCTTTCATATTTAAAAAGTTTTGTCGGTTGGGTTTTGGCCAGAGTCTTTCTGCATCTCACTCTGTCTTGGTTGAAGAACCGAAGGGTATTCCCTCCAGCTGCTGTTTCGTGAACTTTTTGTGGCTCAGAAGTACTCACAACAGCCCTGAGCACTTCTTTGCCCACAATAAAGTACTCACCGAACACTCGTGGATATCCAAGCCCTTTTCAGTGCGCCCTCTATCGTATACTTAAGGCTCTGGTTTTGAAGTTTTCATCAAGTTGTTTTGTTCTCTGTTTACGATCTCGTTGATTGCATTGTTTTTTTCCTTTGTTTCGAAAACACAATGTTGAGTGTTTGCAGAAATGTGAACCATTAAAGATTCTTGAATAAAAGTCGAGGTATTTGCCTGAAGTTTGTATGCTTATTTCACGTATAACATGAATGAATCACTCGCAGTCGAAATTTAAAAATAAAAAACATCGACCAATATTCGCAGGGCTCGGAGAGCACAAATATTTTCCGACAATTCTGAAAAAATGCTGTTCCAAATAAAAATCTGGAGTAGCAACCCACAATGCAGCGGAACAGAGCGACTTAAAAAAATATTTCCATAGTAATGAGTCCACACATCAAAAGGCGGGCTGGTAAGGAGAAGTCGAATGAGACAACACTTCCTCAACATACCATGTTCGGGCAAAAGAGGGGCTTGACGGCAACATTCCGTGTGAGTCAAGATACCCGAAATACAGCCTGCATACACAGCCTAAAAAGAAGACGGTCGATGAACTGTTCACACTAAATAGAATAGGTATTATGATCC
>SDVV010014893.1:0-14676 GCA_016164225.1 Gammarus roeselii
ATTACGAGGCACAATGCCCTCCTCTATGTCGTGCCCACTGCTTGGAATAATTGCTTCCACTATTTGTAGAGCTTTTATTACGAGGCACAATGCCCTCCACTATGTCGTGCCCACTGCTTGGAATAATTGCTTCCACTATTTGTAGAGCTTTTATTACGAGGCACAATGCCCTCCACTATGTCGTGGTCTTAGCTATCTTTGTATAATTCTGGGTACCTCGGGAGAAGAAATTCGTTTAGATAATCTCTAGTGCTCAATTCCATCCCAGATTCTGTAATTGCTATTATGTCGATCTGTATCGTTCATAGCAAGGATGCCAAGCTGATATTTTTTCTTTATAACATCTAACATTTAAAAATACAGGCCGTCCCACTGCTTTACTTTCTTTACGGGAATTGTGTCTAGTTGATGCGTTACAACGATGCTATTATATCTGTTTTATGGTTCACAGTTTTTTATTTCGCGGCACATTGACCTATGTCAGTATCTTGGATGGGATTACCGATATCAACTGTTCGGTTTCCGTAGGGTCAGCGAGTTTTGCTAGCTCTGCCAAGAGCTGCATCGGGTCTTCGATGTTCCCATGTTTTGTTGGCAGTCACTGCTGCACCATTCCTGTGGCTTTTATTTCCGGTGTAAATTGGGGCTGTTCCTAGGCAGGGGATCATTTTGAGGCCAGATCGGTCTGTTTCAGCTGTTATAGGAGGGCTGTGGGAGGGGGGAAGCACTGTTGTGTGAGCGATGTTGTGAGCAGAATAAAGTAGGGGCTATTTTGGGGGGCGCTATCGTTGGGGACACCGCTATGCTGGAGAGAGCTGTGGTGTGAGACGCTGTGTTGGTCGGCACTGCGACGGGGGGCGTTTCGGTGAGGGGGCTGTAGTGAGTGGCACCGCTGTAAAAGACGCTGCGGTGGGAGACGCTGCGAGGGAGGACTCTTCAGCGGGTGGCGTTGCAATGTGGGGCGTTGCAGTAGAGGTCACCACGGTGAGGAGAGCTGCGGTGGTAGGTGCTGCGGAAGGGAACTGCTGCGGTGAGGGGTGATGGGACTGTGGCGGGAGATTTTGTGGTAGGCGACGCTGTAGTAAAGTGCCCTTCTGATTGGGGCGCTGCGGTGGGCGCCGATTTGGGTGGCGCTGGGGTGTGTGGCACTGCGGTGGAGGGCGGTGCGGTGAGGACAGCTTATGTTGGTGTACTGCAACAATAAATCTACAATGTAACTATAGGCCTAATTGTATTATGGTTTCAGTTCTTGCCAAGATTGAAATCCGACTAACTACGAATGCGGAAAGATAGTGAAACGCTGAACAAGTTGTCCGTAGATTAATTTAATATATGTTTTCCTATAAGACCTTGCTTAGATGATCTGAACAGAGTGACGGCGTGTAGTGAATATGAAGGAAGTATGTGAGCACAATCAGCAGATGGTGTATGAGAGAGTAGGTCGTGTTCTGTCTAGGCCTAAGTGGAAGGAAAACACGCTAGCAGGTGTAGTAAGGTGTTGCTTGGCACGACCTAAGAAAGCTGGTAGTAAGACTCCTGCCATTTACCGAGAGGGATGTAATAATGACCCTCTAGGTAAATGGTGTAGAGGGGAGAAACACCCGTTTGCCATTGGCATACAGATGGGACTATCCAAAAATTTATGTTAATGACCTCAGTAAATTGGGCATCGTTGCAACATGATAAGGAGAAGGGGGGATTGGTACCCTCTCACAATTTGTGGTATTAGTCATAGTCCATCATCATAATAAAGGGAGGGCGCCTGAAAATGGGAATAAGCTGACTGTTTACACTTGAACAATGGCACTCTTCATTTCCTCAGGTCATTGCACTCTCTGCATACACGGACGAGGAAGCGTTGTGCATGAGGGGAATTATTGCCTTTCCCTTTGCACACTCTACATATATTATCACACACCTTTGAATGGCATCGACACGTGATTGAGATTTGATTTTTTGGACTAGGCATGTTTAACACATCACTATGATACCCAACGGGAACTTCCTTGGGTTTCGGCGGTAGTCCAATAAGGTAGACACACGAATATACAGTCTCGTCACTAAAACGGTCATTGAGTGCTACAAAATCTATTTCTGTACTAAACTACGTATGTATCTAACTGGCAGGGTTAGTTCTTTCTAACTGCTACAATAAAACTCTAACATTATTTCTAATCACGATGTCGCGTTGAGGTATCCAATGATGTGTCGTGATATCCTGGGAGAGTACCGAAATTGTGAACCTGCACTAACCATGGTTCGGAGCGCACTGTCGCCCCGAGGCTTCTTACCCAAGCGGTGACCGCCTTCCAAGCCCGCAGGCCGGCATCAAGCATACATACTGAACTTCAGGACATTTTAACACAAAGATGGTCTACTTCATAATACAACAACTACGACTTAAGCTCTCATACCATAATGCAATTATATTATCTTAAAAACCATGGTATGCATTTACCTACTAGAAAATCTTAGAACGATATACTTCCAAGATAAAGGAAAATACCTTGGCCCTTTACTCAATACGACACAGGGAAAACATCCAGGAGGCAGCACAGAGCGGGAACACCATTGGAAGTTGAGAAAAGGATGGGAAGGGGAAAAATCAAGGATTACTGCCACAAACCATACATTCCATAACTCCAGATGTCCACGTCATACTGAAATAAATGGTTCCAACAATATACAATTTACAGTTTTCCTTCCTCCGACGAGTCAATGTCTGTGTTGTTCCCCAAAGTGCAAACATATGCCATTTAGGTCTTAATCTCATAAATCCAATTACTGTGAAATATGTTTAATGTTGCGGTGTTCACGCAACGCTTCACACGAACTACGCAAGCCCTGCTCTGATCTCCTCAGCAGCCTCCGGCGCAATAAGGGCGACAAACGAGGGGCCAATAACAAGATAATTACATTAATAGACTTAATTTCACGTAATCCTCAGTAAACCAACTAAACGAGATTATTTTTAAATAGGAGATATGAAACGGGCCACATGGACCTCGAAGCGCGGGTTTAACAATTTATTAATAGCTTATAGAATAAAAAAATAGTTTGAAGTGATTGTTCACAGCTGCTCACAACATAAGGCAGTAATAGCGACAACATTAGAACAGATCTCTCGTGGAAAGCGCACAACAGATCTCTCTTGAAGAGCACACGCCAGATATCTCGTGGAAAGTGCACAACAGATATCTTCGATAGAACGCACAACAGACCTCTCGTAGATAGGGAGAACTACAGATCCCTCATGGAGAGCGCACTACAGACCTCTCGTGGAGAGCGCACAACAGATCACCCATGGAGAGCGCACTACAGCGTGCTCGTGGTGAGCACCCTTTGAAAAATTACTTTGGAGGGCAGTCCCACTCAGCAAGAGGAGGGCAGTCCCACTCAGCAAGAGGAGGGCAGTCCCACTCAGATCAGGAGTTAGACAAACTTCCCGACTACTTCGTCCTAATTTAAGAAGTTAAATTTAGCCAAAGCAATTGTATGAGTATTTAGATACAGTTTTTTGCTCCTCCCCCACCTTCTACTGTGGGAAGGGGTTCACCAGACCTTTAGGAGAGTAATGCATAGATACGCGCTCAGAAATACAGATACAGATACAGATACATATACAGATTCAGGCCTTTAGGACTGTAATGTAAGTTTACGCGCTCGAAAATACAGATACAAATACATATACAGATACATATACAGACACAAGGCCTAATTCCCCAGCAATGGCTGTGGCCGAAGGCACGGCACAACTCACATTCCTCTCATAAACTCACACGCAAATACACTTAGCCCTTTGGCGCTAAAGGGCCAAAGGGCTAAGTGGATAAGATTATGGTGCGAGATCAGTGTCGGCAGCAGAGCCTGACAGCGTTATTTAGTTTACGGCTGAGCGTCATTGTAACCGCCCCCTCCCACGACCATCCCGTTTCTCAATGAGGAGCTAAGGACAGGAAAGCACACCAGGGCAGCTTCACGCTGTCCACTGCGCACTCTCTCGCAACCTCAACAGGTACATTTCTCCTTTCTAACGCCTGTTTCACGCCATCCATCCACCCAAACTTCGGTCTACCTATAGTTTCACGTCCACCAATTTCCGCTTCCGTCACACATTTTACCAATCTCCCATCATCCATCCTCATCATGTACCAGAACCACTCAGAACACCTGAATCTACTGTCCTCTATTTTCTCGTCATCCATGTTTTCATTCAAATTATGTCGTGGTTGATCCTATCTCTCCGCGCCACTCCAGCCATCCATGCTTCTCAAAAATTTCAGTTCGAAATATTGAACCTTCTTCTTGTTACTTCTCTCGTCCCCCAAGTTTCAGCCCCGTGAAGCACAGTTGGGACGACTACCCCCTCATACAAGCCCCTCTTTGCTTCCATTCCCAATGTTCGACAGCTCATTACACTCTTCAGTGCACCCACCACTCTACACCCTTCATTAACGCGCGATTTCCCGTCGTTTACATTAGTTCAGCCTTCTCCACATAAGAACCCAGACACTGGAAACATAACTGCCTGCAATAACTCTCCAATAAGGAGTAAACTAATTCTGCCCGCATCGACATTCCATGAATGTCGATGCGGGCACTACTTTGCACTACTTGCACTACTTTTACCACGTTAACTTGCTGCTGCCTCCTTACACACTCTACCAAACTCCGACACGAACCTACGCTACTTTGCCTCTGAATTTGCCACCAGTGCCGTATCATCCGCCAACAGTAACTGACTCAACTGCCAACGTCCATTTACTACCAACATTTATAGAATAAAATAGGTTTTTTTTTTCAACGACATCATCCCAAATTCCATTGCGACAAGTACAACTGAACTAAGCCCAGCAAATGAGTTTGTTCAAATCCATGTAATGTTTGACCGATTACAGCCATTTCTACTCGGTTAACAGTTTGCGGTAGTCAGAGTATTTTCCGTGTCCTAGCGACATTCTCTAAAAACGTCGAGAGAAATTCTGTCTATGACGATCTATGGTAAATCTTCGGCCACGATCATCGCTTTACCAATGTGGATGGCAGCTTCTGATATACATTTTGCGCTGTACTTCCTCTGTGGGTAGCGTAACAGTACGGGGGACCGCAGTGAATAGCGCTGCGGGTGTAGAGGCTGCCGTGAAAGATGTGGGAGGGGCCATGTGAGGAGGGAAGGTTGCCGAGAGAGGTGCTGCAGTGATATACACTGCGGTAAAGAGCGCTGGAATGAGGGGCGCTGTGATAGGAGTGCTGCGGGGACGGAGCAACTATTTATTCCAGCATTTGACTACTTTAGGAACTGTGCTGAGGATGCTTAGGTATCCTTGACCCCCCCCCCCCTCTTGAGCAGAGGGTAGTTAAAACTCCATTCACATCCATCCCCCCCCCATTCGGGTGTCGCTGCGGTGCGGGGTGCTGCGGTGGTGTTCGAAGGATATATAAGACACCACACACCTCAACGCCTATCGCTTTGCCCCCCTGCTACATCTTCGCAGCCTCCCTAATACCATGGTACCAAACTCTGCATCGCTTTGGACGGATTATCTCGCAGTTACAGCTGGTGATCGAGGGAGAGCGGGACGGCACAAGTTCACTTCAACGTCAGTGTTAACTGTGGCGGGTGTTCGCAGGCTCACAATGCAAAGACTGCATGAGCAGAACTAGGTGCCGAGTCCAGCACATTGCAATAAACGCGCAATAATGACAGATTTTTGATAACCTATTGCTGTGTGCAGCGACAGGATTGTTTTAACAACTGTCCACAGTCCGTCCTTTAATTATAGAACTGTCAAGATCGTCATCAAAAAAATCTATAAACTGCTTCACAGAATCGACGTCTCGAGCAATAAAACAGATGCTGAACTCGAGTATGCTGGAGCAGTCCAGGAACACTGCAATCAAGTGAAACAAGTTGCAGTCGATCTGTGTTCTGAACTCAGGGTGGGGCAGTCAAACACTGCAATTTAAATTAAGTGTAAAAACTGAAAATCGTTTGATACAACATCATTTAAAATGAAGTAAATATTCTTCGGGAAGAGGGAACTCCCACAAGGAGCAATGTGTTAATTCACACCAGAGTGGGGTCGGATGTGAGTGCCGTGAATGAGTGCCCTCCTATCCACGTGTAACCTCTCTTCTGCTTCCAGACCTGCTGATAGGATGCTGGATGCGTTACGTCTCAGTACGACCAAACCCAGACTCCGCTGAAACCACAGAGATTCTCGTGAATCTCCAGTTGCCTCCACCTAGCCCCTTTTCCCCAAAACCGGCCTACTCATACGGCCGGCTCCACTACGCACACTCGCACATACCGATCTCCCACTCAAACAGTCTCTCACCCGTCAGACCAAACACCTGACACTCCTCCCGCACACAACGCGATCTATCGTGTTGTCAGACCAAGAATACAGACACTAACCGCCCTGCACTGCCCCATGTGAGCTGGGCCATTCCCCTGCTCACGACACCCGCCCGGCCTCATGCCAGCTGATGCCCGCCCGCCCTCATCTCAGCTGATATCCGCCTGCCCTCATCTCAGCTGACGCTCGCCGGCTCTCTTTCCAGCTGACACGGACACTCCTCCTCACCACCCGACTTGAATCTGGACATCGTCCCACCAATAAACGTCTCATTGAAGGACTCTTTTAAGTAACAGGTTGCTTTCCACTTCGTGTCTACTTGAATATACTATTCTGACTTAAATAACATGTGTTGACAATATTGACTATAGTGACAATAAAGCGTGAGTATTCCGAGTGTCAGGTGTAACCAACCAAAGGCAAATTCTGTTCTCTTGTTACAAAATTGTGATGATCAGGAACGACTCCCACAAGTGACCTACTCCGCCTGTTTATCTCGCCCTGCTGTGCTCATATTACATGTTTGTTCTCTAGCAGTGATAGTGGGTGTTATCTTGGTATAATGATAGTCAACATGTCAACTGCAACTGGTTATTGTCATTGCATAGGTATATTTTGATAACGTATTTCCGCAATGTTAGAATGAATGCCTCTGTTATGATGCCGCAATGCTTTATGATGCTGCTCTAGTTCATCTATTTTTTATTTCAGCTGTGTTTAGATTACATGTCTGTCGTATCTCGCATCTAATTACAGTTACTCATTTCTGCTGTCACGAAAATAATCACGATTGTAGAACTCAAGCAAACGGTCCATTTTCCCACCGGAACTCTCTGCACCAATCTTAGATGGTCCAAGTTAGGCTAGAATGCGGCATTTGCTGCCAATTGTACGCCCCCGAACTAATGCTTTGCAATAGTTCTTCTAGCTCGTCCAGAAATTTGCGCAGGAGTGCCTCAAAATGGGGAATGCTAGACAGCGGCAGAGGAAACCAAACAACTGAAAGAACAAATCAGTCAGGCCTCCAGAGGCTCATCTAATGCCGAGAAAGACAACAAGGATACTCGATTAGTAGCTGTTCAAATAAAATTGGAAAACGTGCTGAAACAATTTCACGAATTCAAAGATTTGATAAGCAGCGAATTAGCAGCAGTCAAAGAAACTGCTGCGGTCACCCATAAACAAGTGAAAGATCTTTAAATGCACTTAGACTCCGAATTGGTCCAGAAGCGTACATCTCTAGACGTAGAGACAGACGACCGCATTAAATCGATAGACAACTCGGTCAAAAATAGCGATGCACTGTGAACAGGAGGCAGCCACGCTGTGACAATGCATCACTCGTTATGCCACTGTTGCAGCACTGTCGACCAGACACGCGTCGATGCACTGTAAACAGGAGGCAGCCACGCTGTGACAATGCATCACACGTTAGGCCACTGTTTCAGCACATGTAACCGATTTGACGAATTGAACTCACAGAAAACATGTACTCACGGAAAACAGCAAAAAAAATTGTAGTTGTGGTGATTACAATGTCACTTCTTTCAAATCCAGTCGGCAAAAAGGGAAAAGCCAACTGAAAATATTGGCTAAAAAGATTTGAAAGTTGACGAGATAGTAGGCACACTTGAAAAGGAAAAGATACCTTCCTCTAAACGAATTATAATACAAGTCGGAGCTAAAGACTTGTCGCAGACGGAATTGACGTGGAAAAATACAAAACCATGCTAACAGAAATCAAACGTTCATACAAAAGATCCATGTTACTGGCGTTCTGTCCCATCTGAACCAAAGCAGATATAAGTTGAGCAAGAGGATTTTTCTTAACAGTCGCTTAGCAACTTTTTGCGAAGCTCAGAAAATCCCGTTCTCCGATCATTGGGAAACGATGATCGACCCATAGTACTACAACTTTAATAGGATCACCAACAAGGCCCACATAAACTCGTATTGACTATATTCCCTCGATAACATCCTTAACAACATCGGTCCCGGTCCTATCACTGAAAATTAGTTTAAAAAAATACTCGATATACAACAATCAAATCCACAAGCAGTGCCCGACAAAATCAACAAACGGCCTCCGCTTGTGCCAACACTAGATACACAACAAACACTTGGGCTCATCAAAACATCACCGCAAGTCCTAGCTAAAAAGTTCCGGAAGTCAATTCAATCCAAGTTAGAGGCAGTAGTCGCAGTTCCGCTAGCACAGTTCGTGTAAACAGAAACAAACATTTTGGCTCCGACACGGCAACTCATAGTAGAAGCAGTACAAGTAAAAAAAATCAAGTTAATGTGACCAACGGTACTCTCAAATATTACTATGTAAACTCTAGAAGTCTCCGAGACAAAATCGAAGAACCAGGTATCCTTGCATGAATGAAAATATCGAGAGAATAGCAATTACGGAATCGTGGATGAAATTGAGCACCAGACATTATTTAAGCAAATTCCCTCTCCCCAGTTACTCATTATTTCACAAAGATAGACAAGGCAGAGAGTGCGGAAGAGTGTTGTTTCGCGTGAAAAACACTCTGCAAATAATATAAGTTACTATTCCAACCAGCAGACATGCAATATTATCAATTTAAGTAGTCGGTAAACATATTAAATGGCAAATCACCCTCGTCTATCGTCCTGCAAAAAGCAAGGTCGCAGATGACATCAACCTTTACAACACCCACGTCGATGTCGTCACAACACAGCACAGTATTGTGCTTGGAGACTTCAATATCCCTGACATTGATTGAAAACCAGATAAAATGCACTTCCACCAGCCAACGTTTGATTGATTTTGCAGAGGATAAGTTCATGACCCAAATGATGAAGACACATGCATGAGGTAGCAATATTCTTGATCTCCTATTTAGTGCAAGCGACTCTCATGTCACGAACGTCAAGTGGGCGAACCACTTGGAACTAGCGATCACGACTGTATCCGTTTTTTGATAGAACTAGAGTTGAAAACGTAAACAAACTGTGAAAAAATCCCTAACTTTAGATAAGCATATGAGAGTAAATGGAGTCAGCAAGTATAACCATGGAGCAAGATGTCAATTAATCGCTTAACAATTTCTAGACTGCACTTAAAAATATTGAACATGAGCATATCCCGCTTAAAAACAGGCGAACAACAGTCAATCACGATAAGTACTGGAAAGGACAACTGCAGCGCTTTCAGTCACAAAAGAAAGTAATGCACTCGATAGAACAGAAACATCCACATGACGACGTAGCAAAAAATGAATACATCAGCAGAAAAAATCAAAAGAGGGTCCAGAAACGTAAGAAGAAATATTTTGAAAATTATATTGCTGTCAATGCCATAACCAATCCGAAACAATTGTTTTGTTGTAACCAATCCGAAACCAATCCGAAAGAATTGTTTTGTTGTAAACAAAAGAAAAATCTGTAACTGGCCCTCTCGAAAACGATGTTGGTGAGCTAGAAACGACGACACCGAAATGAGTGTCCTACTTAATGAATACTTCTGTTCTGAATTTACGTAAGAGAATCAGGATATCCCTAATCCTGATGATATCATAGCGGAAAGAAGAATTGAAGCTATCAGCACAGTGAACTATTCCCCTGCCGAAGTTATTAAATATATGGATGAATTGGAAGTCACAAAATCTCCTGATCCAGACCAAGTTCATCCCAGAATTCAAAAGAGACTTAACACGAAATCGTCGAACATTTATGGAAGCATATTCACCCAATCTCTCACAAACGGCACTTGCCCCTCTAAATGGAAAGAGGCAGATGTTCCCCAGTTTTTAGAAAAGGGAACAAACAATGTCCCGGAAATTACCGTCCAATTAGTCTCACCTCAGTCATTGGCAAGTTATTGGAAAGTTTGACAACAGATAAAATTACAAAATTATTTTAATCAAACAAATTGATTGGCAACTCTCAGCATGACTTTAGACACAACATTCCTGTCTTAAAAACCTACTACTTATTTCCATGAATATAATTGAAATCCACGACGTAAAATCTCCAATCGATATGATTCACCTAGACTTTCAAATAGCCTTTGATAGAGTCCCCCAAGCGTCTAATTAGTAAATTGCACAGCATAGGTATTCGAGGCGAGCTTAACAACTGGATAAAATGCCGGCTTACGGACAGACGGCAGCGAGATGAACTAAACGGAGCTTCCTCCCCTTGAGGCAATGCTACAAGCGGCGTGCCTCATTGATCCGTGTTATGTCCAGTTCTCTTCTTTGCTATTTCCATTAACGATCTCGATAGCAACGTACTCTCCAGCATTGGCAAGTTTGCAGACAATACTAAGATAGGAGGAAAATTGCAAACCGAACTAGAGTGTAAGCAGATCCAACTAGACTTAACAAAAATTTTGAATGTGCAGAAAAGTGGCAAATAAAATTTAATGAAGACACATGTAAAGTTATGCACATAGGTCCTCATAACCTCAAACTCGGATACTCAATGTTCGGAAAAAAACTCATTCCTGTCACTAAAGAGAGATTTTGGTGTTATCATTATTAACGAGTTAAAAAATAGCTACCAATGTAACGATGCTGCCAAGAAAAGCAACAAAATGCTAGGTATGATATTCCGCACTATCTCGTACACAAACAAATACAGTATGCTCAAGTTATGCAATGCATTTATTAGACCGCATCTTGAGTATTCCGTTCAATTGTGGTCTCCAAATCTTAGAAAAGACGTTATCAAATTAAAAAGGGTTCAACGGTGAGCTACCAAACTCATCCCTTTGCTGCGGAATAAATCGTACGAAGACAGGCTTTGTGAACTCAATCTTCATTCGCTCCATAATTCCTGCGATTACGTGTCGCTGCGTCTGTAATAGCTGCAGAACCAGCTGAAATAGCAGAACCTACTAACTTGTACAATTGTCCTCTTACAAGTTTGATTCAAAAAACTGTGCAAGGCTGCTTACAGGAGTTGAAGCAAGCTCTTTGTTGAACAAGGTACTGATTGACGTACAAGCTATTGAGCATGGAATCTGCAAACAATTTGTTTACTTACAGAAGCATCCGAGTTTCATTTGTCGTCGAAATTTGAGTAATCATTGAATGCGACCATTCTGTAATTCTGGCACCGACATCAACCTAACACCGACCCATGTTCCCATGCTCCCTAGCAGCCTTGACGAAGTGTTTCTCTATCATTGTCATCCGCAACACCGACCCACACCCCGGTTCATGCTTTCTACTAACCCTGGCATAGTGCTTCCTAAATATTCAATCCCCAAACACCTACCCAACACCTGTCCACGCTCCCTAGCAGCCCTGACATAGTGTTTCCTATTTAGTCAGTCCCCCAGCACTGACTCCACACCTGTCCTCGCTCCCTAGCAGCCCTGACACAGGACTGCCTAATTAGTCAGTCCGTAGCCCCGACCCAACACCAGTCCACGCTCCCTAGCAGTCATGACAGAGTGCTTCCTAATTAGTCAGTCCCCCAGCACTGACCCCACACCTGTCCTCGCTCCCTAGCAGCCCTGACACAGGGCTTCCTAATTAGTCAGTCCGTAGCACCGACCCAACACCAGTCCACGCTTCCTAGCAGTCATGACAGAGTGCTTCCTAATTAGTCAGTCCCCAAGCACCGACCCAACACCTATCCATGCTCCCTAGCAGCCCTGACACAGTGCTTCCTAATTAGTCAGTCCCCAAGCACCGACCCAACACCAGTCCACGCTCCCTAGCAGTCATGACAGAGTGCTTCCAAATTAGTCAGTCCTCCAGCACCGACACAACACCTGTTTACGCTCCCTAGCAGCCCTGACATAGTGCTTCCTAAACATTTGATCCCCCAAAACAGCCCTAACAAATGTTCGCACTCATTAGCAGCCCTCACAAAGGGTTTCCCTAATTCCCCCCCCTCCCCCCATCATCATCCCGACTCCGGTCGGCGCCAAGCTCCGTGTAACCCCTTCCCCCGAGTGCAGTGTAATCTGTTTACATTGGGCACACTGAATCGCTATTTAATAAAAGATTTTAAGTTGTTTGGAACAGCCTTAGCAGGGCGGCTAACGAGAGCTGTAGGGCGTGCAAGGCGCAAAGGCTCAATGTGGCATGATGAGATTGTAAGGCGTGTTAAAGCTGCATTGCTCCCAAAGGCTCTAGGGCGTTCTTAGGCTTTTGAGTGTCCCGAAAACACGGGGTTGAGACATAAGGCTATATAGGGCGTGATGGCGCTCTAGGGCGTGCTTGCTAAGACTGTAGTGCGTACCAATTACAGTATTAAAACGAATTTCATTGTAATGAAAAACAGGATAAATAAATTAGAGTTGTGAATCCTTTGATTGGAGTTACAGGTTATAAAAACATTTTTTTAGACAATAAAACCCGTTGCCTTCAAAAAATGCATTGCTACAAACGAAGGCTTTCTTTCTTCACGCATGTCTTACTAGAAATTATTTATCTGAATTGTATTTATTCATACTTGAAAAGTCTGAATGACAATCTCTGCAAATATCTATTCAGGGGGCTTAGGAGACATCTTTTGATGTCCCCAATGAAATGTATAGTGGTTCCATAGAATGACTAAGGCATTTCATTCGTTTATTATTACATACTTGGATGGCTTTGTCACTGCATGACCAATACAGTTTGTTAGATGAGTGCAGCTTGTAATGAGCAACAAAAAATTGGCTTGGAAGTGTATGTTACAGATACGTTTATTGGTATTATAAAATCATTTATTTCCATCGTCAGGCAATGGATTTTCGATTAAGAAATGAAATTCCTAAAGATAAGACATGAAACTTCAGGATAAACTACGCTATTTGAATTAACGAAAAAGAGAGTACAATTTGAATTCGTCGCAGCTCATCTCTAGGGGCCGCCGGTTCGGATTACAAGGAGCGAAATCCTGTTTACAATCGTATCATCAGTGCACATACAGAAAATGTATATTATGAAGAAATAATCATGACTGCATAGCGTTGGGAAAACCAGTAACACGCGGAATTGAAAAATATGAAATACATAGGGTGGAAAAATAACAAAATACATGAGTGTGTAAAATGACAAGTACATGAGGTGGGAAATCACGCATGCACGTGGTTAGAGTCACGAAAACACGGGGTTGGGACATCAAAATGTGTTTACGTATTGTAATGAGAAGTCTAGATTATTGTCCAGAGAAGATATGAATTCAACATAGGGATGGGAAAGCGGAAAGCGCTAACATATTGTAAAATTGGGTCTAAACCATTGTATGAATAAGGAAGGGGTGATTAGACAACATAAGTTCTAAAAAAAAAGTATACATAAAATACATAACAAACAACGGAATATACAATATACACACTTCATGACCGCTAGGAAATGATTAAATGATTGACAATCAGAATAATACAATGCTGGAGTACACAAGTCGGATGAATTATACTTCTGTTATAGAAGACAAAGCAAAATATAAGCTTATAAGGCAATGATTGTATCATCAAAAATGGTACGGTAATTGTTAGAAATAATTCAATGAATTATATTAAAATCGAGTTAACCTTTGTCAAGTTAGAAGCTGGCTATCGTTCCTCGTAAAGACTGAGTTCATTTTTTAAATACACTAAAATGACTGGAACATTTAAAACATAGAAATAGACAAAACGCTAGTTAACATTTATGGTAATTGACATAGACAATTGTGATCGGTAGCAACATAGAAAACATATTTATCGTCAGAATACAAACGGTTTGATGGTGTCTCAATGTTGAGAGTTATGGTGGTGGTGGTCGCTCAAGAAGAGAATGCATTTCCTGGTTACTGGTATTATGTATTTAGCTTGAGTTTGTGGGCAAAGTTACCGTTTTGAATTGATCGGTCAATAGATTTTCATTAGGCGTGTTCCTGAAAGACGTGTTGGATTTAAGATTCTTGAGGGTTGTTGAGAGATTGTTCCAGGATTTTGGTCAATTGATAGAAAAAGCTCTACAGGCAGTTTTTGTTTTCATGTGTTCAACCGTGAAGAGCATCATTATATCTTGTGAATCGATTGTTCTTTTCACCTCGAGAATATTTGTGCCTTTGCCTGCAGGGTGAATGTTTGTGGGAAACATTTCTCTTACCCTGCCAACTAAGACATTCCATTGTTAACCCATGTGTGTTTGTGTTTCGATAGTGAAGGAACCCTGGTGTCGTGGTTTGGCTTTCCTGGGGTGTGAGGGTAGGGTAACACCCCCCTCCCCTTTTCATCCCCGGCCTTTCAGACCACAGTGCTCCGCCTCCTTTCTCTCGACTCACTTCTAGACTTATAAACAATTGAGAATGAAGTAAATGCAAATAAGTATCTCTTAAAATTAATATCTATGTT
>SDVV010014894.1:0-14676 GCA_016164225.1 Gammarus roeselii
ATGGTCGTGGGTGGGGGGGGCCCGGCCATTATGACGCGGCGGGGGTAAACCAGTGAAAACTGTGGGCCCTGCTGCTGACGACGGTTCCTCGGTACATTCGGGACCCAGAGTGTAAGTTGAGGGGCTACCGGCCGGACCCTTTAGCACAAAAGGGCTAAGTTGTGTGAATGTGAGGGTGTGAGGTGCGCCTTGCCGTCGGCCACCCCCCTTTCTGGGGGATGCGGCCTAGTGTCTGTATCTGTATGAAAAAATAAACTACTAAAATAAAGTGTTAATGATCTATGAAGTGAAAATTTCGATCTAAAGAAATGATAGTCGGTCTCTCTAAGTTGAGAACTTTAACCTTTACGAGACGATATTCGGTCTCGGAGGGATGGTCCTCTTTGAGCGGTGACCGGTTCTTATTTTAATACAGCATTATAAAAAAAGCTTCTATTCGCTCGAAACTTGTAAACTTTGAAGCTCAGACGCGAAAATCTGTATGCGATGGTGATTACACACTCAGTTGTCCGCCATTGGTTACGATACTGCCCGTGTAGAAAGGTTTCGTTCGTGATCTAACAAGTGTGACCAGATGTGATGATGACGCGCTTCAAAGTGATACGTTTCATTCAAGTCATTGAATGATTTGACTAAGGGGGTCGGTGAGCTACCACGTAGAGAGCGTTGAAGGAAGGGCCAAGGGCAATGAACAAGAAACGGAAAAATCACAATATATTTGATTTATTCATACAAAAAAATGCATGTGAAACTACGTAAGTTTGTACGAAGTCGAGAAGACAAAGCGTTGGTCTTAAGATTACCTTCAGACCAAAGAACAGGGACACTCCAAAAGAACGAAAAAATAACATAAACCGCACATCCAGAAATAATTTAGTTTCATGACCATTAAACTAACTGATACCTTTGTAAACAGAACAGCGACTCGAAACACAAAACACTAAATGAAACAAAAAGATAACTAGCGCCTAGCTACGAACAACAACGTGGAAATACAAGCCATTCAAGAGAAATAGCTCAACCACGGTTGAAACAAACAACCAGGTTTTGTGTGCAAACTCTGTGTGCGTGCGCGTCAGCTGGTCATAGCTCAACTGAATCACGCAAACTAGACCACTTTGGAAATCATTAGCGGCACATATTTAGGAAAGAAATTGACGCACTAATAATAGAAGAAAAGATAATCGGACCAAACATATTTGCAGAAGGGTTTTACAGAAGCAGTAGAGTGTGAACGAGTGTTAGTATCACCTTAGGCAGCTTGGAGGCAGTCAAAATGTACAGCTGCAGCTGGAACCTTGACTCTTGGGACCATAGGGTGGGAAACGCAGATTGTTATCCGAACCATAATACAAGAATCTCGTTTTTATCAATGATGAAAGGCTATTTCTAAATTTTGTGTGTATAATTAGGCAGAATATGTACTTTCACTTTTCAGTTGGCAAAGTGGTAATAGTTTTTATTTTCTTAGCCGAGATATTTTCGTGAAGGGATAATTACCGCCTGAAATGAGCTTGGAACATGCCATAGTGCAACTCATTGAAAGAATCTCAAAACGACACGCAGAAAACATCAAGGATGACAATACTGTCCTTAGTTACGACTAAATTCCAAAATTGAGCGCAGACTTTGTTTACATTGAACAACAAATACAAGAACGGTTAGCATTTTTAGATGACACTGTCTTATCTATAGAACTACTATGGTACATAGTTTAATCCAACACCGCTCATGCCAAACTGTGGCAGGCCATTTTTTACTTGAATACTCCTGAAATTACCAGTATTTTAAGTGTAATTAAATAATAATGATACTTTCTATTAGATACGTACAAAACTGAACATCAAAGTATATATTTACCATCACAAATATTGTTGGTTACTACTGCTATTTGCTGCATATCACCACCCCGGAATCAGGTGCCCGGATGGCAGGTGCACACAAGACAACCCCTCTCCACACCTCAACGTTCCTCTCAAACATCAAATACGATCAGATAAAGTCGGTCTACTCCTACTCTGCAAGCTGGAGGTGCGCCCCATTGCATCGTTGGGCGCAACGCGTGTTGAACATCAGAGCAGGGCGCTGGAATTGTAAACAGCTAATCTACTTGCAGCTGCAGCTAATACAGCTAAAAATGGGAATAAGAAGTTAAGATCAGCTCATTCAAACCAGTTCTTGCTGTGTCAAACCATACGCAATTAAGACTGAGGGCAAACAATAAAAACATGACTCAGAACGTGACAACGAGAACCGATACAGACGAGGTAGCATCAGAGGTTTCCAACATGTTAAGGTTAAAAATAAAATACAGTCTTCTTAGTCGTTGAAAATCTCACAGTATGCAGAGGAAAAAAGTTCACATGATACATCGCAGAGTTATGCAACCAATGCCAGCGCTGCTGGGTTTAGTAGTCTGTTTATAGGGAGTTGGTGATCCGCGTACGCTCCGTCAGCCCACCAACGATTGCTCATCTTAACCACTACCTTTCATTAAAAAGTGATCAACATACGTCCCTGTCGTTTTCATACAAGTGGTCAGCATTTGCTCTAACCACTTTCATGTAAAAACAGACATCATCGGCCCTGCCATAACGATCAGCTGGTTTCTTACAATTAAAGAAAACGATCAGCAGGTTTCTTACAATTGAAGAAAACGATCAGTAGGATTCGTTTAACGATTGAAGAAAATCCACATCGCTCAAACTCCCAAAAGTTTTTAAAGTACTCAAACAGCTAAAAAAACTGATTGTCAAAGTACTTAGGTGCAGTTAATGAAGATGCAAATTGTGTAGCTAACTTTTTAATACAAATAATGATTGGTCGCCAAAACGCACATACAAACTGAAACACTAGAATTTGTAATGCCTTGAAAGTTCCAATACCAAGGATTTTCCCTAGATAATCTTCGATAATTCGTGTATAGATGTTAAAATATTTACCAACCACCGCATAAATGTAACATGTTTTCATGTATCGGGATTAAGATCTTGCAAAATATTCTAAGAGCATTGAGAGAAAAAATAATAATGGAGTGTGAGATCGAGTAAAATTGCAAGAACAATTGGGGCTCTCTTTTACCATACGTATTACCTACTTCACACTACTTTGATCAAGAATCTGATCAATGTTACACAACTATACTCCAATAAAACTTGCGACATTTGACGAAACTTAGAAGCATCTTGTGCTCAATTGTAGATTGAAAGACTACACAATAAAAGAGAACAGAGCTGCCCCCTTCAGTGCGCGCCGGATGTTGTAAGCAACTAACCTCATTGGTAGCTTACAAGAGGTTAGGGTCATTACAAACACCGATTTATTTCACTGACATTTTTTAATAATATTATTAAGCTTTTAATTATAATGATGAGATAGTTTATTAATATCACTGAAAGGGTTGATTTATAACACTGAATGTGTTGATTTATTGCACTGCGGCAGTTAATGTATCATCACTAATACTCAGAAGTGGTTGATTTAAACCACAAAAAAGGCCAAGGGTTTACTTATATCACTGAAGGGAGGGGGTAATTTACATCATTAGGAGTGTTCCTTAATGTCACCGCAAGAGACAATGAATTATAAAGAAAAATTTAATTATAGCTCTATTTGAAAAGGGGTAATTTACATCACTGGTAGAACTAGTTGGGGAACCACTCATTAAAAATGGGAGCTTTGTAATTGAGGTTTATTGGGGGTACTGGAAAAGGCTAATTAGGGTTACTGAAAATATGATTTCAGTTGAAAGAAAAGATACGTATATAACGTACGGGATCTTGTTATTTGAAAACGCTTGTTTTAATTGAAACGGTCTTGTTCAACACTGAAAAAGATAATTTTAAACAAGTGAAAAATTATTTTCCTCATTAGAAAACATTTACTTCTTCACCAAAAAATAGCATTCCACTAGAAAATCTTGTCTTGTTTATTGAAGAAGCTTCACAATTTGCTCAATCTACGAAAAATATTATATTTTGGTGAAAAAAATTGCCTGTCTCGGTGATGCATGTGCGAGTTCGAGCCAATCTGCAGGGCGGGAGATTGGGAGCCTCCCCCAACTTCTCTGTGTCAGCCTCACTTTGCCACACCCCTAATTATGGGGAGACGGCTGTAAGTCTATACAAATATCTATTCGTAAATCAACACAAAAAACATTTCACTGAAAACAATCCACTGAATAAACAATTCACTTAAAAAGTTTTACAAACACATCTTTTGTAGCTGTAAAACTACTCATCATCAAAAGATTGTTATAATCCAAACAGAACTAACCACGCCGTCACAGACATTCCCCAAACGAGAACAATTATCAGCACACAATCGTCACCTATGATCGCAATCAAATGTAAATCACATTATGGATATTTTCCGTTTTCGGCCTACTTTTAATGTTTCAATAAAAATATTTTGGTTAACTTGCCCCACAGCTAACACAAATATAGTTTGTGAGAAGATAATATTATCATCCTTGAAATGAATTGTACGCACTATGATTACGCACGACTGTTTGGGAAAAAGTGATCATTCGAAATCAGAGACCAGCTGAGCAGTGGAGAAGTACACTCAAGTAACTTGTCTTTCTATTCGATATAAGGTACGTCATATCTCAAAATAAACCTCGACATAAATCGCATCATTCCATTTAGAAAGTTTTTCTGTAAACTTTAGCAATATACAACCGCCAATAAAGGGAGCCCCGCTTCGCAAGGTGGAAGGACAATGATCACTAGTTGGCTCGTCTGTGACGGAGGCGTGTCGAACAATAAAACCCCAACAAGAAATGTCCCTAGAAGACATGTGGGGACATTGTAAAAAGAAATAACCAGGTGTTCAGAGTTGGTGACAACGAAACTTGGGGACTTTGTAAAAAGAAATAACCCGATTTTCAGTTGCTAACAGCGAAACTCGTCACAAAATCGTTGGTGTTCTAACAAGGCAACAATATACACATCACAAAATTGGATAATATCTGCCAACTCCAGGTTCCATGTTCTAATAACACAGCGACACTTAAAGACACTGTAAAGGAAATGGCAGAGATAACTTAAACCAGCTAGTAGGACACCTCAGCTTCAACGCGCATTATTCACCATAGCCACTTACATTTCCAGTTTGCGGTCACTCACCGACACGCAATACAGTCATTCACGTGCAGAAGAAGACATAGGGAATACTGATGGTTATACAATCAATTTTGTGCAAGTTCCGTCATGCGATGAAATCCGAATTTAGGTTGGAACATGAGTTTGTAAGTAACAAAATTTATCAACTAGTTTTCTAGTTTTAGATCGGGTCAGTCATGAAGGAAGCCCAAACAATGATTGATCCAGTCCTAATTACACACGAGTAAACAGCATACGAGTTGTAAACTTAGTTTTCGTGATACACTTAAGTTCTCTTCAAAAACACATCGCCTTCATCAACTAGTGTGGCTTTACATATTCTTTAGTGGCAGCATGAATATAAAACAGCACAATTTACAAGGACATTCACTTAGGAAAATAGCTACCTAAATATTTTAGACAGCTACATGCGACTTTCGGCAACAGATAAAAGACCTTGATACAGAAGATGACATTACATTCAAATAAATATTGAAACATTTACTATCGGTTACAAAGATAGAGACCTTTTCAATTTCGCGTTTTGTTTACATCACTCACCGAAATTGTATGTTTTACAGAGTGAGTTTACACATTTGTATTTCCTCCAGACGTTTGGCTGTAAACATACAACCATAAAAACTTACTTAACTACACAAAATTTGATATAAATGCAGTTTAAATAGAACGTGAAATCAAAAATAAGGTCTACCTTTGTACCCGATGGTACATCTAACAAGAGGACTAATGCGCACTGGTGGACGGAGTGACAGGCCCATCAAATGAGAAATGACATTAGAAGGCGTACAAAATAGGCAGTCAGGTTCTTAACCATTAAAGTGTCCAAAGAGTACACAGTCGCAAGAACTAGACCAGCGAACGACTTCAGACAACAGCTGAAAAACAGTACAGAATGTGACAATGTTTCTTTAAATAACAATAGGACCATTCTACGCAGAAGAATCGTCAGTGGTAAGTCAAATAAGACCTCTCTTCCTAAAGGTCCCTACGTTGATGTGCGTCATCAATGTTTCTAGGAACCTGTAATTGGCAGTCCGTTGAGTGCGGCTGTGACTGCACGTCCATAGGTCGTCTTGGTGATACTAGGATACAATTTGGCATCCAAAGTAAACCACAAACTGAATCGATATTTGGTCAATAGTGAAAACATCACACGGTAGTTACATGTAAGCTAGAGCACTTGTTCTCATCTGACTCGCTCGACGTGTCGGAAAAGTGACACCACTGGTTTGACATCAAGCTTGACGACTTACCTTGGACAAAGCTTGAAGAATAGTTTCATCCAAGACTTGGCCATTAGTTTCAGCCAAGGTTTGACCAATTGTTTCAGCAACAGTTTGACCAATAGCTTCAGCCAAGGCTTGACCAATAGCTTCCGTCAAGGATTGAAAGTTTCAGCGAAGCTGCCCACCGTATGACAGCGAGGTTGAACCCCTAATTTCACAACAATGCTTTGACCTCTTTGCTCATTGCCCGACACTAGTTCGACATAAGGCATGAGAGTTGGTACATCAAATAGACTTCACGATTTGTCACCATCAAAAAAATAGTCATAAACAACAGTTCGACATTATAGCAGTTAACATGACATTTCCACTTTCTATCACTATGGACGCTTTGAAATTCTCTCATGCCTGGGCTGCTTACCAAATGCAAAACAACGCGGTCGAACCAACACAAAACCAAGGCGTAGCAATTACAATCACAATATCATTCTTGGCAGGAAACTTGTCGTCACAGAGGTCAAGAATAAATAGAAAAGTTGCAATCAATAAATTACTTCTTTGCTCATCTACTGTTATCAAAATACAACATATTACAGTTTCATTTTCATATAACTTAGCCACCCCAGACTACCTGAGAAATTCTCCATACGTGACTATTAAGTTACAAATATATAACATAAAATCTCCTATAATAGAACAGAGCATCTTGAGAAAACGTTTTGCAACAAATAGAAACAACATGGGAGAGAAGTGAGGAGGCCTTTTACATCATCCAACAAAAATATTTATACCGAACAGAAGTAGCTATTTGTTAGACTTTCCCTTTAAGATTGCCAATGTCCAGAGGCATGCTTAGTTAGAAGTCTGCCCGAAAGCTTTGAATTTCCAGTGTTATTAAAACAAAGAGATACCTCTCTGTCACTACAGAACTCACAACAACGCCACATCCCAAGCAACGCACTGAGCTTCAATAGAGAATAGAAAACAAGATTTTACAAGTTCTTCGCAATAGATTGATTGCGATCAAAATGAGGTGAAAGCAGTCACTGCAGAATACAACAGGCGAGGAGCTGGGGTTGAGGAACAGAAGAGTAGTCAACTTGGAAATGTACAATATGCGACGAAAAATTCAAAGCACTGTTTGCAAATTGAAACAAAATATCGAATATAGATAAACGGGTAAAGATACACTGATTTATACAACCTGAATGCATACCTTTGCATCTATCAAAGACCAGTTACCAACGCAGAGCAAATGTCAGCAGCAGCGGCTGCTTATCACTAATGCGTGCTTCTTCGATATTACAGATACAATAATAGTGGACTTATTGTGAATATCCTATTCGACTCATTTCGAAGTTTTCATACCACTATCTTGATCATTAGAGGTTTTAAACACTACTTCTCAACAACTGTTATTCAATATCAAAAGTACAGACACAGATACTAGGCCGCATCACCTAGAAAGGGGGGTGGCCGACGACAAGGCGCACCTAACATCCTCATACGCTCACACTCACACAACTCTTAGCCTTTTCGTGCTAAAGGGTCCGGCCGGTATCCCCGCAACACACAAGTACCGTGATAAAAGAAACATTTAAGATTGGGACTAGGCCGCAACCCCTTTGTCAATATACAATATTACACAATATTCGGCAATAGCCCAACTAAATGTTCTATATCAAAGCATCAGGCAAGCCAAATTTAGCGTTTTCTACACATGAGTACTCAATTTCACACATTCAGTGATCATCCTCCTTTTCAGTATACAACATTACAGGTTAAGGAACTGATCTGGCTCAATATTAAATATTAGAGATTCAATAAATGCGGGCAAAACATTCAGTGCCAGAATATTCATCCTCTCATATTCAAAGACAATATTTGGCTTACACCTCTAAGTTTTACTCGTATAAAATAGAGCACGACTCCTGTTCCAAACACAGCCCTTGTCACAGTCAAAAACTCTAATATTGTCCCGTCTACTGATACAAGACTGCTCGGCAGAGGGCCCTGTTCATAGACAGAGGACAGTCCGTCGTTACTCTAATCATTATTTTTGCGTTAAACGTGCTTATTCCTTCACCTGGATGGGGTTGGATGATGCTGAACAGCATCCCTAGTATTGCAGAATTGAGTAGCAGTTTGGCAAGACAAAGAACTCTGCCTCTGCAACACCATTCCAGAGGCACACATTCCGATGACATTTACACATGCTAAATAATAAACCTTAACCCAAGTCGAGTATTTCTAGTGTAGTAAGAGCCGATGGAAGAAAAGTTCGTAACGGTCAACCTTCATTCGAAAGCAGTTTAGAAAAGCAGACTTAAACATGTGTTTTCAGCTGTTGATCACGGAAAAGCAGTAAATCACAACATGAGAAAATTATTGATCCAACACAACAAATCAAACCGTATTAATAGCAATTATTAATATCGAATATTGAGTGTGCGCATAAGTGAAAAAGAGAGTTTTCAGCTACAGGTAAGATCTATCGTCCAAAACCTACAGTGGCAATTCATCATTGTGAAATGACAAGGTCCAGAGAAGTGACACCAATATACGAAGGGCAACAACTGTTTCCTTGGTGCAGGAAGGTGATACTTGTGAGGTTTGGTCAGTCACGGCTACTCTGAAAGGTTAGAGGCGAAAATCCGTTGAATGCGGCACCTATAAAGCATTAATTCCCGTTTTGAAGTTATTGCTCATATTTTATTATAATTCCCTGTTACAGAACCTTTAAAGGGTTCAATCATTCTGAGAAATTGTAACAATTTGCAAATGAAGGTAAGAGAAATTACTAGTTGGGTAAAAGAGTACATATCATTTCAAGAAGATCTAAGATTTTTCAAATCGCTAATTGAAAACACACAAAATTCATAACGTGGTTAGTGTGTGTTTGTGTGTAAGTCATTCTGTAGTGCTCCACAAATTTGCAAGCAGAAACCTACCGAGGTCTTTACTCGCGTAAGACAATCCTACCAATTATGTCCACACAAGCGTAAAAGTAATAGCTCGCTTTCACGTTCCAATTGTGGCAAGGAGACCCAAACAACGCGCCAGTTTACCGTAAACTTCAGCAGTACCGTGCGGCCATGCGCGACCACACACTCAGTTGGCAATACCTTCTAAAATGCAATGCACATCATGCACTATTGCGCTCTTCAAGACATTAACAACTGATAAGGACGCACAGGGCAGATCAGAGCGGTCACATGGTCCCATGCTCTAATTCACATGGCATCAAATACTTCACACAAGTAACGACTAGATTTCAGGAAGAGAATTATTCCCAACGCAAAGAGTTATCAGCTCAGTTTGAAGGATCCTTTTTTCTACAACAGCCACGAGCAATGCGTTGATATTAGTACACAAGTAGCTGCAAAGTGATCTAGATTCCACACAGGTAGAGTGAACTCCAAACGCATACTAAAAGGTCTTACCGTGACGAGGAACTGCATATGCAGGATTGTGTATTTTTCCATAATAATAGTTTAATAAATCCAATTATCCTCGTTACAACTTAGCAATAGTTACTTCAGACTAGGGTCATAAATTTCAAAAA
Source organism: Gammarus roeselii (assembly GCA_016164225.1). Taxonomy (NCBI): domain Eukaryota; kingdom Metazoa; phylum Arthropoda; class Malacostraca; order Amphipoda; family Gammaridae; genus Gammarus; species Gammarus roeselii. The sequence goes on from SDVV010014894.1 coordinate 9,918, forward strand.
AATATTTAAAAAAAGGATGAATCGCTACACAAGAAGATACTGCTGAAGAGGGCTTAAGACGATTTGTGTGGGTGGACATTAAATGAAGTCGGAACTAAGTCCCTAGTGGAAACATAGAGATCACACTTAAGTAGTCCTAAATATGACTCAAAAAGAAAACTAGCAGCAACGTGCCTGGACTGCACGTGTCTGAAGAGAGTATCATGACTCCAGTCGCACTGTCACCAAAGACGAACTTGAAGGCCTACACGAACGTTTCGGTGCGCAAGATCACGTACACGATCATAATAATAACAACAATGGACACTTCAGCTCATCGAAAGTGCAGTTATCAATTATTATGCGAGGTAATATTAAAGCTCGTTAGAATAATACATGATAAACAGAAAGACTAGGCCGAAGATTTTTTTTTTTTCTGCACGACTACACAGGCACTGCACAATGTGGGATGCAGTCTTTTCGTGACATAAATACCATTATTCATCAATGGATTGCAAGCACGTTACGAGAGCAACAGCTGCCTGACAGCGCTGTACCTAGTAGGAGGTAATACACGATTGAAGATGAGCACTAAGGCTTTACGGTCTCATTAACTTGTTATGTTATCCAGCATTTTAGAAGACCATCATGTCAAAGGCTTGGAGGCTCACTGGCTCCCGCTTGAAAACCCATTGCTTGACGATGGAGATAAAAGATTTATTATTATTATTACTTGAATAAATGTCGTCTTCAAGGGCAGCTTCGTCCCACAAAATAAAATACCAAGAATACCCTGCTCAATCGCTCTGGTCTTCGTGAACGTCTGTGTTGCTAAAAGCAGAGATCGTCGAGCAAGGGAGGTGATGGGAGGTAAACAAATGTAGCTAATGCACCTAACTATTGCAAACTACAACACAAAAGATAAGAGATATCACAGAGTCTGTCAGCAACCAGTGGCCAACTTTCTGGAAAAAAATATCTCCGCCTTTTTATAGTTTGCCTATAGAACTTTACTTTGTATCACAAGAACAAATGCCTCCAAGTTGTTTGTCAAAAATACTACAGGAATACTTGACATTGGCCTAGACATTACCCAGCCCAGCAGCTACTCAGTCGAAACACTCAAGTGCTATGTCGAAACAATTAAGAAAATCACCTTATATAATGTATCAAAATTTACCTAGGCTGCGCAAAACAGAAACACTGCAACTATCATAGCGTTTAGGCTATGCGGTGCTTAGGCTGGTTAGTATCTAGGCCGAGTTGAAGGTTTGCCAGCAGCAAGTACCGCTATAGCAGTAAGTCGTGGCATGTCACCCATTGGAATAACCTTATCAATTGCTGGGAGCACCTTAATACACTAGCGCTATAGTCCTCAGGCTGTATCCATTGACTGATCGCAAATGGGAACCAAACAGAAACCTATCAAATATTTTGTGAACAAGTTCCATTAGACGTCGTTCCTTCAACTCATCTCAGCCTCGGATCAAGATCGAGATGAGTTCCAAACTTCTTTCAAAGCCTTGCGTAAAATTGATACAACTATTTCCTAGTTTATCCCAAGCTTCAGAATACATTTTTCCCCTCATTCTCTAGAACAAAATGGGTAATAAATTTATTTTGTTCACATTGAAGCATTCCCCCAAGCCTTGAGTCAGTGGGTTCAACCACAGATAAAATAAATAATTTCTTTCAACTTTAAGGTTATATACATATAATATCTCCAATAAACTCTTCAACGCCTTCAATCTACTTTCAACGCCTCAGAATAGGCTGAGTTCACCTGGGTAGCAAGCGATAGCGCCAGGTGGCCATTTTGTTGAAGTGAGATTGAAGTGAATAACTTTCTCCTCTCTAACTTTCTGTACAAAACCTAATGTTTCAATTTTTCTTACTGGAAGGAAAGTTTAATTTCATGGGGTAGTTATCGGAAATCAGAGCCATTATTTTGCCTACAATTTTTCTGCTCTCTTACAAGGAAACAACGAATTCCTATTGTTTTGATGTCTGATTTAGTTGATCTTTGCTTCAGCATTGCAGTCGATCAAACGTGAAACGACTCAATAGATAAGACGAGACCCTCATTAGCTGTATTGTGAATGCTGGCGCCATGTCGAAGTCGTGTGTAAAATCTTAGGAATGTCATTCTCTGGCACTTAAAGAGGCGACGATCTTAGTCACTGCTTTCAGAATCGGAAAATTGCGAGCATGCGCAGTTCGACACACGACTACCAGATGGCGCCGAGATTCGCTTTCAGAAAATAATTTATTAGAGGAATGTCCCGTTTTGACAGTGGTAAGGCCTTTGCTACTTCTAAATCTACTTTCCAATGAATTGCAAAAATTAGCTAACAAAGTTTGGTGAAGCCAATTCTTCTGGTATCTACTTTACTGTGGCAAGTCTTTCATGAATGTCGAAAATTAGCTAGCAGTTAGATGATACTAATCCACTCATTACCAAGTGCCACAAAATAAACACTACCATGCAAACAATTTGTTACAGATTTGGTATAGATAGCAAACGTTTTGAAGCCACAAACTAGGCTACTACAGTTCGAAACGAGGGAAGGAGAACACTTTGATATATCATTCAAAAAGTTTGACAATTACATTGAATTCCACCGTTGACCCCCCCCCCCCTTGCCTGATGGGCTTCTGACGAACAACATTCGAGGCTCTACAGTAAGTAGCTCTCTTGGCGCGATAGATATAAAAAAGATGAGAAGTTACAACGACAAACAGACAGTAAATTTCAAAGATTGGTCGAATTATGAACGACAGGAGTATAGATCCCGTCGCAAGACCAGTACGAAGCTTACCCTCATTCTTCTTCTCCTCCTCCACTCTCGGCTGAGTACCTCATGATCGCAATATAGCATGCATTAAACCCAGTTTCCAATAATAAGCCACATAGCACCAGACACAAGTAGAGCAAAAAAACTACTCTAGTGACTTGGAATAAAAAATAAAAAAATTGAAAAGTTTGCACAACAATGAACGCCACACCGTATCAATGCACAGCGAAGCAAGGCTACACAATAGACAACGGTAACGCAGCATTAAATACTTGGACATAAACAAGTTGATATGCGCTATAAAGTTGCCCACTTGAATTCATCTCTCCTTCCAGTTTCCTCACCTCACCTCAACAAAAACCAGATCATAATTTTCAACATTAAAATATAACAAAGTGGGTTTTACCGAACAGTTCGTTTCTTTCGTTTTAACCTCTTCCTTGACAACGATATCACCGCCGATCGCATGACTTGCGCAGAAAATGTTAGCATCGACAAGCTGATTGCGCTCAAGGCAGAGCTGAGGTGTCATCCTCGCCAAAGCACGAGAGATTGCACGGATGATGGGACACTGTCGCCAGCAGGACGGTCCAACGACTGATGACGCCCATTAGCGTTAGTGATATAATCTGGTCAATCAATAAATACGTCGCTTTTTACATAGTGACTGCCATTCCTGTATCCCTGCAGTGATATATGTATACGTTGATATGTATGAACAGACATACGAAAGGAAGGTTGTACGGCCATACATAGGTACTTAAATACATACAATCTTGTTGCAGGGACGCTGGAGTCCTTCAAAAGCAACGTATTTATTTCACCGAGGGAGCAACTACAAAATCAACACTTCTAAGTTTACTGATAATGCAAAAAGAAAAACAGGAGTCTCGATTTTTTTAGTTAGACTAACGTTTAGAAAATGTTATCAAAGTTGAGACACCGGTAAGAACAAATAAAAAAAAGGCACCGGTAAGGACTAATAAAAAAAGACACCGGTAGGGACTAATAAAAAAAAAAACGCCAGTATGGACTAATAAAAAAAGGCACCGGCAAGGACTAATTAAAGTTTTTCGGCTGCATGCGTCGTGATAACTATTCTGGTATTCGTTACTCGGAGCAGCTTTCATTGCATGAGACTGCTACGGTCAACATATGCGTGCAATCTCCAAGGGATCCGTCCACACCACTTGTGACCAGTCATCTTTCACTTAATAGTGAGACGCTGCAATGCTTAGCTACCGCAATTCCACTTAGGTGATTTGAACTATCTCAACGCTAATGAAAGGGTCAGACACATAACAATTAGATAACGGGCTACAAAAGTTCATGAAGAAAAACGTGTACTAGCCAGAAACGATCTTTACAAATGAAATAGAGAACGAGGCCAAATAACTATCTACCCATACGAGGTGAACACATTTTCTGAGAGCAAAAAAACAGGCTCTACAATAACAATGCCAATAGCTATCGCCAACTAAGCAACAAATAACAATCTATTCAATGACCTTAGCACAAAAATATCATCAATAATGGGCTGTTAATTATGCTTAGAAATTTGCTGGCATTGTTTTATCGGGATTTTTTTTTGGAACACGAGTACCTATTGAGTGGGTACATTTTAATGATACTAACAGGACAACATATAATCGATACGAACATTTAATCATGGTCTGGATGAAGAAGCTCCCCTTTAGTTACAACAGGACACTAGCAATTAACAGTCTCACCCCATGACACTAGGACCAATAAATAGAGCTCGGTGGCAAACGGTCGATGTAGACCAGTTTAAAAACCTATGCCCTATTTTCTGTGGCAGACCACCTTAAAACATCATTATTAGAGAAATTGTGCTCACACAGATGAAGCAACTACTCTGCAAGCTTAACTATTTTATGGTGTTTTGGGTTTTACATATGGACACAAATATCAGATATTACTCACCAAAATGACTCAACCACTTATGGATACATTGATGAATATAT
>SDVV010014895.1:0-14676 GCA_016164225.1 Gammarus roeselii
ATATATAAAATTGAATATGTTCCATTGTCCTACTAGTTAGATTATATATTGATCTCTACAAGCGGTTTGTTGTCAAATGACGTGGGACCCAGTGCAGGGTGCAACTGTACCAAAACGACACATCTTTGAGTTTTACTAACAATATTTTTCCAGAAATACAGCTATAGGGAGAGTGGAGCGTAGGACTTGTAGAAGTATTCTATAATGACTGGTTCATGATAGAAAAGCACGATGAACAGTACAACATTGTATTCTACATAGACTATTTGAACGATAAAAATTAACGAGTCGGGCATGAAAAAACGTTTTGTTTGTTCCTAGCGAAAAAATCTCAGGCAATACATTTAAGAATGCATCTCCGAGCTAGAAATCAATATCAGAAAAAAAAACTGTTTTGGAAACGAATCGTTAGAGATGAAGGAAAATTGTTTGAATATGATAATGCCACACAACGCCTCAAGTTTAACACCTTTATTCTACAAAACATGTCGCAATACAAATATACTGAAGTTACGGTGAATTAGTATTTTGTCGCAGATAAATCGGCTGATTTAATGGGGGGAGGGATGTGTAAATATAATGTCGGTGAAGGTACCGTAAGCGGAAAAATGTCTTCTATGAACGATAATGTGAGCTTCATAATCGTTTTCTTTGATATTATTTCACGCAGTTTTATGGTCGACAAGCAAGTCAATATTCTCGATGTTATTCCTATTAATAACTCTTACTCCTTCACGCGTGCCCCTTTTATATATAAAAAAAGACAGCGTAGTCATATTGATTCCATTTCCATCGATCTACGATCAACCCGTTCATGGATGGTGGATCGAGCGTATGCGTATTGCATTTTAATAGAAGCTAGAGTCATATAAATATAACGCTGAATATAAATAAGGTCATTGGAATATTGACAGGCATGGACACATCATGTTTTCCAACACAACGTTTAAAGATATAAATCATAACTGTAATTATATCATTGCTGATTGTATTCTAATTAATCGATTTGCAAATATAATCAAATCACGTGCGATGGGCCATGTGGTCATAATATGACTGCATATAAATCAAACGAAAAGAAAAATCATGGCGAATAACGTAGATATAAATAAGACAATAGCAGAAAATAACAAGAAACAATTTGAATCTATGCCACGTGTAAATTGATGAACAGCGACCGACGTAGAAAATGACACCAAGGTTGAAAAATTCTATATGAACGCGTCCGGAAATCAAGATTCGTGCACTCGGAACTGTTTGGAGTCATAACCGTTCAAACAGCATGTAAATTATTATGTAACTGTTAGATCTATCATCAATATAAATAGCCTTATAATTGTATGCTATCAATATACCCCAAAACATTCAGAGGAGCAGCATTGGAAATGCATATATGCAACATGGCATGCAATGGAATTGCAATACAGTATGCCCAGCATTGAAATGCAAATATCTATTTGTAAATAAAAATATATAACCTACTAACAACCTATTAACATATTTCAGCTGTCTGTTCATCCAAATGAGTGACCTGTTCCCTCCGCGCTGCCCGCCTTTTGCCCGCTGGCTCTAGATTGCACGTTTGACTACGCTGACTCTGGTCAACCCCTACCCCACTGCCCTAATGACTCTTGAATGCCCTTTTCGCACCCATACATACTACTGCTAAATAAGATTCTCTACTCAACCCTAACCGACATTGATTAACTATTATATAAGGTTTATTCTTCCATACCCCAGAGGATATATGGAAGGTGTATGGCCAATCAATACATGATGCCGATGTACATTACCGATCTTGTAATAAATAGAAGTGAAATGATTCTGTACATGAACTCCTGAGATGAATTGAAATAGGACTAAGATCATAAACCAACTTAAAAAATCATACAGAAAAATATCTGACACTTAACACTAAGTTCATGCATAACAAATAATACTACGTTATCCGTTCAAATCTATAACAAATTCCTAGATCAAACAGATGCTATGCCTCTAGTAGGACAAAAACCAAGCCCACTGTGTCATAACAACGAACTCTACAATGCTTTACTAGGTCTCTTCTCAGCAATCTACCAATGATATATAACAAATTCAGAGGTAACACCCAGTGATGGTACAATACCTCAGACATACCAAGCATCTGTTTTGTCCATCATCTCTGATTAACGTCGAGGAAATGCACACCCTGAACATAACCAAGAATCTATACACAGGTACAGGGGTCATAAATGGGGTTCCGTGCACTGACGGCCCAAGTAAATCACTACAACGATCAGCAACTCATCGTGAAACCTCTCAACAAACCCATGGAACTTAAGATCGACATCCACAAGAACTTACAAATTCACATTGAACTTGGATAAACTCCAAATGACCGCCAAAGAGTGTGAAAAAAACTCTACACCAAGACCCATCCATCCTGTAAATTGTCTTCTAAAATGTTAAACTACACACTAGCTAGGGTTCTGTGACGAAATCCCACAAAGATGCAGTACGGATTTACACCTCTTAAACGTACATTCCTATGATTATCGTGGAAAAAAATTATATAACAATAAATAAATAACTACGTAATTCTCTACTCTGCCCTAACCGATATTAAAAATTGTAATACACTAGGGTATCCATCATAATAAATTCGGTCTACTTATACAGAATAAACATATGCAAAACGAGTTTTTGTCTAGGGGACTCACAATCTCATCCAAGCCATTGAAGTATGGTCCTACAATAAGCATACAATAAGCTAACAGCAAAACCAAGTTGGTAACAAATGTAATCTTCTATATCTATAATATCCACGTCCAACATTGTACCAGGATGTAAAAACATCTATAAAACACTGTAAATAAACAACATGTAACTAAATTAGACCTGAAATACTGTTCTACATTGCAAATACAAACGTAAAATATCATAATATTCCGGTATTGTATAAAGTAACCAACAGATTGCATCGAAGATGGAAACTTTGATAAGAATTGAACAAAACATTTCTGTTTTATCAGTCATTGAACAGCCAGTTATGGATTGAGTGGCTGCATCCGCCTCTGCCATTATAGGGAGCGCACGTAATAAGAGCTCTGCATAAAGCCGTAAGTGATCTGACAAGGTCGTATATTCCCCAACATAAGCCCGCGTGATATTGCTGGCAATTTCTGGAGTAAGAGCAAAGTGATCGAGTCATTTAATTGATCTAACGTTGTGATTAACATGAGAAGGCGTGCCCTATGGCTCTGTAGATGTTACTTCGTAGATATACTTTGTAGATGTTGTGCAACATCTTCAAAGTCTAGTTCATTGTCCGTCAGAGGTACCAGCTATTTGCTAAATGTTCTGCTGCCTGGGTGGCAGTTAAAGTCCCACTTAACACAAACATGATCATGATTCGATCCTCTCAATCCAGCCACTAGTTTCCCAGTATACGCTAAGACCTGCTCTTCATTATGACTAAGCATTTTAAGCAGACTCAGCTCGTGAAAGTATTATTTCAAAGCCTCTCACGACACCACCGCTGCGAAGATACTTTAACCAAATAGCGATTAAATCGTTACATATGTTCTAATCACTATGTCGCTGTGTACAGTATTCAATATTTCGTAGTTTTTTTCTCGATTACTTTCTTGAAGTCACCCAATTTCCCTTTTCCAATCCTCTTTTCCCTAATCCCCAATCGCTCCTGCCTAAACCTTCTCTTCGACGCAATTCAATTTCTCCTCGCAATGCCTGAGAGACTCGAGAAGGTTGCAATTACGGACTAGATTCGCTTTCTTTTGCTATCGGAGGGATTCGAAGCCATTAAAGAGAATCAATTTTAACGTCTTTTACTGAACCATCTCTTACTTTATAGGAGAGCTTGGGAGACTGCATACAAGACTTACACAATTTTTGAATGCAGTGACTTATTGTTATATGATTTCACGTCCGCTCGTCTCTCATCAAACGTCATGCATGTAAATATTAATGTGTCTTATGACATTGTGGTTAATGACATTTTCAGCGTTGCAGGCTGATTGACGAAACGAAAAGTAATTCTGACGATTTCATAGATTGTATTGTGTGCGATTGCTCTGGCTCCATTTTACAAGCGATTGGTCATTCAATTCGAGTATAGGAACAAAAAGTGGTTAAACATTTCTATTCTGTTATTTCATTTCATTTGAGAGGAATATTTACTCCATGTGAATAATGATGTTATTGATGAGCGTCTACTTGCCGGAAATCTCCTTCGTTACACACTGACATTGCCCAAGTATGGGGACATGACAGCGACAATAGTTAGCCAAAATATGTTGAAAAAATTGCTTTAGATTGCTAGTTTAATGTCACAGAAATCATAGTGTAGAACCTTAGTTCATGCAGTGTTCCATATCATCTTCTTCTCCAACGTCAATGGGAAGACGACGTTATATCTTGTTATCCTCCAAGGTATAAAAATCATGGTCCAGTGGGAATATTGTGACAAAACTATATATAAGAAACAAACAAATTCATCATATTCAGATTAATGAAAGTGACAATTGTTTGATTTTAACTAGAAATACAACCTGAAAGGAGTCTAGTAATACGCTTTCCTGTCGGAAAATTCGATTCCACCTTTGGATGATCTGCAATCAAATAGGATACATTTTCTAGTGCTCCTCGGTCGGCGTGCTCAAGTCAGCTCGTGACCACGAGCACGATTTCTGACCACAGAAAAACACCCTGTTGCTGGAAAAAGTTTGCCTGTCTGAAAATCATGATAAGGGCTCAAAATTAAATTGTCAGTTGTGGATTCAGTAAGATTAATAACCCCCTTTATTTAAAAAAAATAAGTTTTTCCAGTTGAGGAAAATTATATTATAAAAGCTACTTCTGATAACACTGCAACGGGAATAAATCACTTTTGATTCCTAATTCAACGTAAGTTGTCAAATATCGTTCAATTACATATTTTCAGGTGATGTCAACACACCGGGACTCTCAATAAAAAATATGCTACAGTAATCACAGATGAATTGCAAATCGCTTTCATGATCATTTGATCTCTCCGAGCAAACTCTCGCACCAAACAGTATTCCAAACAGGACGACGAAATGGGCAGAACTCTGAAGCGACGACGGCTAGTTGTATATATAGGTGCAAAACGCAAATTAGTGACGGATTATAGATAGGGGTTGATGGAGTTACTTTTCAGTCTACGGAGTTTGAGCCCCAAACATTCACAGACGGACGGAGTCAGGCAGGCGGTTAACGGGTGACTCATTCTGACGGACGGACGGACAGCTTTCGGATTATTCATAAGGTATGTTAATAGGTTATATATATTATTAGATTTTATAATGTTAATAGGTTATATAAATAAAACGTTTACACACTATTTTGGTATTCGCATTTCAATGATTGGGTATACAGTATTGCAACTTCGTTGCACATCATGTTGCATATATGCATTTTTCATGCTAGTCTTCTGAATGTTTTTGGGGTTTTGACAACATACATTTATAGGATAATTTTTATTTATATTAAATCTAACAGGTACATAATAATGTACATGCAGTATTAAAGATTAAGATCACACAGTTCCCGCTTGCATGAATATTCATCCCTATCACATTAGACATGCGCTGGCCGAAAGGTCGGGTAGTATAGTCTGGCAAGGCAATTTATAATACGAGAACTTATGAGCAGCAAACAAGCTAATCTGAAGCGAACGGAAATCATTTGGGTGCATACAGCAATTAAGATGACGCCCGGTACAGGGACAATGACGTCATGAGCCACGCTTGTGACGGAAGTGAAATGGATGGAGCAGCAAGGGGTATTGAAGGTGTGGTAAGTTCTAGCGTACGTGTTATCCTGAAAGATATTGAAGGTGGTGAAAGTTCTAGCGTACGTGTTATCTTGAAAGATATTGAAGGTGGTGTAAGTTCTAGCGTACGTGTTATCCTGAAATATATTGAAGGTGGTGTAAGTTCTAGCGTACGTGTTATCCTGGAAGATATTGAAGGTGGTGTAAGTTCTAGCGTACGCGTTATCCTGAAAGATATTGAATTAGGTGTAAGTTTTAACGTACGTGTTATCCTGAAAGTTCAACGGTCTTGAGCTGATGATTACGATTTCGTTCATTCATGTAAGTACGTTTACGGGAAAAATCACTCGTCGAATGCAACTAGTCACTCATGCGTAACATTTTGCCTGAAAAGTTGACGATTTAATTTTTATCTCCAGTATCTTCATCATAAAAAATTATAAACGAGCTTGTTGGAGATATTGCAGGAAAATTATAAATTCAAAAAGGTGCTCAATAAATGCAAATGATGGAGCGTTAGCATGATTTATGTTTGGTTTTACTGTTCGAATAAAATTTTATGTTGTAATGTTGAACGTGTTGCTCCTACCATTTGCGTCTGTTATATCGTATATTGAAAAAATCGGCTCGAACAATTTTACTACAGATCTGTGATGTGAGGTCCGCAATCAACAAGATCTAGGATATAAACCATGTCCGTCGTACATGATTAGCAAAATATATATCAATGTACGACAACATAGATCAAATATCAATGAATGCAAAAATTGTTGCCATACACTGCCAGATGCATTAATACTCAAGCTAACCTTTACTAACCAATAGTTATGTGGTTTAATTCAAGTTTGATATTTATGTATGGTATTGATATGTGTGAACCTCTCCACTAGGGCGGTATATTTAACATATTATTAGCAGTTTGAATACACTGCTCTAATTTTGATCCAGCAAGTATCCTTTTGCAGATAATTAGATTCCAGAAATTATATCGATATCTCTAGTACATGTTTGGATAAGACTCTACATGTAGGTTCCAAAAGAACACATTCACTTCATTTGTTGCAAGATTTTTTGATGTGGATAAGTTATACGCGATGTTAGGTTCAGAGATCTGGTCAATCTAACCTAACCTAACGCGATCAAATACGTATCAAATTCCTCCACATGGTTATATGTTACGTAGCTTTTTTTTATAATATCACACACGATGTACACACATCACGCTTTGTACGCATATGCAGGGCCCGTCACGGTATAATGACAGCGTATACAAGGATCGATACCGGGACAATTTAGACACATACACACATTTGTATGCATGTACAGGGGCGGTTAACATCTGAAGCATTTTTCCTCTGATCTATTTTTTTTCGTCAAAACAGAGTCCCTCGCTTGTGTTAGAGGATATTTAATGTGGATCAGCTTCACGTCATGTTAGGTTAAAAGAACTAATCATCCTAACCTATCCTAACCTTTCTAACCATGAATTATGTATTTTCGATCGACTTTTAATGCTTATAGATGATTTTTTCCAGTGTTTTAGGATTAATGCATAACAAATATCTCCACTTGACTCTATATTTTGATATATCCTTTGCAGTTTTGATACACACTTCCAATTTTGATCCGGCAAATTTCTTCCATTTTCATAAATAATTACATCATTGTTTGATTGTTATACTTATTTGCGTATGATTCTTGATTTTTACGTGTTGTTCATACCCATCAAAACCTAACCTAACCTAGCCTTATGTATGGTATTCAGTCATTGATGTATACATATGATGCCCTCCAGACGACTCTAAATATCACTTCAACATACATGGTATTTATTTTGTTGTCACTCTCGACCCAAATTAGTTAGCATAGAGACCCCATTTTCAGACTTAGATGGATTGAATGTTATATGAATGTCACAGTCGTCACCAGCTTTATACAATCGGATATAGGGTCTCGCACTACGCTTTCTTATTTTACTTTAATATCTCCACTTGGCTCTTCATCCGTTGATGATTTACAGCTTTTATTTACATTTGCCTTTCTACAATTTAAATAATCTAAAGGATGTAATTTCAGATGCCGCCACAAATTACTGCTGTTTCCATATTTAGATAAATTTATTTCTTCGCTGCAAATATGGCATACCCCAACTTCTCCATTAATATTGTAATAACGCCAAATCAAGCTATACCCCATCCTTCCAGATCAGGATCACAACGACGACTAAGCAAAATCTGATCCTACTAAACTGTGACACATTTAGAACATTCACCCCAAAGAAAGGTTTATGGGTATCGTTTCCCTCCATGAAACATATTCTTCTAGCGTATTCGACAATTCGATGTTACCTCCAACTGACACGAGCCTTGCAATTCATAGCTTAATCTCTGAGTTTTAGGATATTATAAACAATTGATTAACGATTTGCTTAGTTCTATTAGTATTTATTATTTTCTATTACAGATCTTACTGGTATCGTCAATGACACATAACTCGTGTTTTCGATCACAACAAGGTTCCTACATCCATTCATACTCATCATCACGATGTTTCAGTTTCGTCTCAGAGTCCTTCACATAATCCATCATATCTTTGGTGCGAGTACCGTTGGCTGTCCCGTTCCCGTGAATTCACAGATGTAGGGCTTCTTCTTTTTGAACTTTAATTATTCGAAACTTCTCCAATTCAAAGTCATTCTGATCTTCATCTTTGAGGAACTATTGCATACGTTCCAGATTTGATTTTGTTCATAGGTAAAATCCGTTTCCCACTAACTTAGCTTTATTACAGTTATAATGATGTTTTTCCACTTGGATCATATTAATTTCGAGATGTGCTTTCTAATTTCCCTTGAACTTGTTACATACGACTGAAACGCGTCAACGTTAGTTACCCAAAGCCGACTTCCTTTTCAATTCATCCATATATGAATGTTATCTCCCACTCGTTTGATTCTCGTTTTACCCATTCTGAGATAACATGTATTTTCAACACTAGTCGATATATGTTTGATCCGACTCATATCATCTTCGGAGATTTTTCCTTCTAGAACACGTAAAATACTTTTTGACACGTGAACATTTATTGTTATCCATTTGAGCATGATCTGTCAGTTTCCGCTTGTTCTCCACGTAACACTGACTTCAAATTTGGCATGCAGCCAGCTATTATATTGCGATTGCAGTTTTTTTTTTGTAAAACATTAAGCCTATCATTGCTCGCTTTGGTCATCATGTGTGTATGTATGTATGCATGTTCGTGTATAGGGCGGTGTACGTATGTGCATGTGTATGTTCAAGCGTATGTACGTCTACATGAGGTAAGGAAAATTATTACATAATTTTTATTCAATACAATTTAAAATTCAATAGTTCAATAATACTTCAACTTTTTCCGACGTCCGGACCTCTCTCTAGTACACGAGTTATCACATCATTCGGCTTGGCTTTGTCCGGACGTAGAAAATGTAAATAAAATTTTATTGAAATTTTGAATTTTAGAATTGTTTGAATTTTATTTGTTTCTTTTAACTCATGTAGACGTATGTACGCTTGAAATTCCACAAAGATGCAGTACGGATTTACACCTCTAATACAAACATTCCAAATATTATTGTGGAAAAATCATACAACATCAACAACAACAACTATAAAAAATAGCCAAATAAGATTCCCTACTATTCTTTAATTCACAAAAAAAATGTAATACATTAGGATTTCCAGCATAGTAAATCGGTCTACTTACACAAATAGGCATAAACACAATGAGCTTTTGCCTCTGGGACAACTCTAGCTCCTCCTAAATATTGATGAATGGTCCTAAAATAAACACACAATGAGTTAACGATAAGATCAAGTTTGTAACAAACCGAATATTCTATATCTATAATACCAACGTCAAACACTGTACCAGGATCTAAGAAGATGTATAAAACACCAAAAATATACAACTTGTAACTAAATTATATCTGAAATAATGTTCTACATTGCAGATACAAACGTATTATTCTTATAATTGTATAAAAACCCAATACGTGGCATCGAAAATGTAAACTGTACAGTGAACATACAAAACTCAAACACAGATACTGAAACGGTCAAGATATAATAAAATAAGATGAATGATGCAATAACCGACCAATGATGCCTGAAATAGTGTGCTACATGGACGATGCAAACCTAAAATATCCTAAAAATACTATAACTGTATGAGATAACCAATCAAAATTAAAAAAAAACTCTAAAAGTTCAACATAAATCAACCGATTATTACAAAGTATACATAACACCTAATAATAACTTACAAAACATCTATTTCGTTGAGGTACTCTCGGTATTGGATCACCGCGTCAATGGAACACCGATATATCTGGTTCAAAACTGAATAATGCGTTATGGAGTATACAGATTTTTGTACCGAAGCTGCTGCATCAAACCAAAATACAAACATCAACCGGCCATCTGCCAGACAAATAAACCGTACTATTTTTTATAGATATTATATACATATGAAATAAACGACTGAAAAAAATACACAGAACATTGCATAAAATTCAATATCAGGCTGGTAGCAAGCATCCAACCAACCTCCGAATGCGTCAATTATACTCCAACTAGATAATAATACGAACATATATGTACATACAAATATATAGAATTATAAACCAGAAATTAATAAATAATGATATCAACACTGAAACATAGCAATCATGCCACAGAAATGATGTAAACAATTTACATAACAGATATGAGCAATCTCACCTAATTTATCAGAGCGAGAGAATTATGACGGAATGCTTGCATAGATAAAGACACTCCTATTGACCCTGAGCAGATAATTTGCATCTTGTAAAGATTCCATCACGGAATATTCTCCTATAAAGGAATGTTTCAGTCACCTGTTAATATTTTATATATTTTCCTTCATCGGATAGCTCAAAACATAGAAAAAACGAATGAAGGAGTTATTGCAGGAGTAAGTAAAACGGGGAGCAAGGGTACTTATAAATAACATTAAACTAATTGAATCTATGCCAAGTGTAAATTGATCGACAGCGAACGACGGAAAAATGATACCAAGGTTGAAAAATTAATCATAAACGTGTCTGGAAATCAAAATTTGTGCAAGCGGGAACTCTGTGGTCTTGACCTTTAATATTGCATGTAAATTATTATCTACCTGTTAGATTTAATATAAATAAAAAATATCCTATAAATGTATGTTGTCATTACCCCAAAAACATTCAGAAAAACCGCATTGAAAATGCATACAGTTGCAATACTGTATACCCAAGCATTGAAATGCAAATACCAGAGGTAGTGTGTAAAAGTTCCCTTTATATAACCTATTAACATATAAAAACCTAATATAATGTATAACTTATTAACATACCTTATGAATAATCCGAAAGCTGTCCATCCGTCCGTCAGAATGAGTCACCCGTTAACCGCCTGCCTGACTCCGGCTGTCCGTGAAAATTTGGGGCTTTAACTCCGTAGACCGAAAAGTAACTCTATTAACCCCTATCTATAATCCTTCACTAATTCGCGTTCCACACCTATATATACTACTATGGCTTATCATGAATAACAACGACGCCAAAATTTTGTAGGCGCCGTTGACGTTTACATGTGCCAGATTCAGATGAATGTATTAGCAGGCAGACGAGACAAGCAGGGCAAGGGAGTGGCTTCTGAATTTTGAGTTCTCTCAACATTGCATTTAAATTCAACGGTAGGGGAACTGTTCCTGGTCTTTGATGAGACATTGAAAGCCTTATCTCAATACTGTCCGAGCGGGGAAGCTCGACTGAGCTTTGAGTGGGGCTGTTAATGAAATATTTGATGTTGCTACCTATTGCAGGAATGAAGAAACTCTTTCACTCGATTAAATGTACTATACGGAGACAACGGTGTCTTCAGCTGATACTCGCACGAAGCTTTAGTCAGTATTCTCTCCCAACGACATTTTCCGTTTTTGATCCAATATTAATCTGTTGCACATTCTCCTTCAGCGGAATGGACGGCGACCCGTAATGCGCGAACCTTAGAGCCAATATTTCTCTGGGAACAATATTTATTTCGACTGCTGTTTATGAGGTACTTCTGAAGAGACGAAATTTCCATCAAACTTTGAACGACGCAATAATTCTGACATCTGGACTTTGTTGGAGCGGGATACTTTGACTTGGAAGAACTTTTTCACGCTGTGAATAAGTGACTAACACCCGAACTATTCAGAATCTGATATCAGTACCAAATTGGATTAGGCTCAATAATAAGCACGAGAAACAGTGTTCAGTGAGGCTCTCGTCATTAACGATGCAGGTTACTTGATTTTTTTCGAGGGACTGAAACAACATTCTTTAACGCTATCTGATCGCCTTCTGTAGTCGAGAGCAGCTGCTTCTGCAATCCTCGGCTGAGTCCTTGATCATGAAAGACTTGTCGCCGAATCATCAGTTTAAAGCGAAAGGGCAGCCGCATGGTAATCTACAAGCCACGGCGTCGTTTTATTGAATCACCAATCCCTACTCGTAAGGCATGCCAACTCATTCAGTTGGTGAGTAGTCTCTGACGTACACAGTTAACAAAGTTGTGAATTAAAGACGTAAATGGGGCAAAATGTGGGATTGCACATAATAGACAGACGTTGATGTACGAACAGATTAGAATTATCACAATCGCAACATATTTATAACCCACATGCATTAGAAAAATGCGGGTTGAGAACTATGCATTTTACTGCAAGCCTTTATTAAGCATGCAACGGGTACGGTCTTAATGATGATAGTGAAAGACGTTGAGGGTAAAAACTGACTTAAAGTCATGGCAATCTATAATCTAACCGTACTTAATGTCAATGAGCGTAAACTAAATATTTCTCATTGGTTATGGATGTGACCTAAAACTCCGTATTTGCCGCCAGGTGTGCCTTATATCTTTCTCTAATTGTCAATGGACGTGACCTGCAGTGAATTTTATTATTTTTCGTATCATTAAACGTGACATGAATATTTCTTCTTGCTACCAAGTGTGCCTTATTATTTTCTCCTTGCTTCCAGACATAACCTAAGCCTTCGTGCTTGTCACCCAATCCGCCTAATGCTTACTGAGCTCCCTCAGAAGCATTTCAGTGCGGAACCGCTCCTCAACTACTACCGAGAAACCAACCTCTTAGCTGAAATCTGATCTGTTGTGAATTGATCATACACAATCTTGCTTACCGATAGACTCCTCCATCTTGAAGGAGCACCGTCTTCCTCGCTCACTGTGAGTAGAACACATCAGTGACCTAAGCATACCA
Organism: Gammarus roeselii; assembly: GCA_016164225.1. Classification (NCBI taxonomy): domain Eukaryota; kingdom Metazoa; phylum Arthropoda; class Malacostraca; order Amphipoda; family Gammaridae; genus Gammarus; species Gammarus roeselii. The sequence continues at coordinate 13,100 of SDVV010014895.1, forward strand.
TGAATCGAAACAATCCCGGAGACGGACGATGACTTGTCGGTGAGTTGATGCAGCACAGGCTGCTGGTCTGACGTTCGGGGCCAGAAAGACACTGACTTCAGTGCGCTAGAGAACCTCAACACTCCAATCTAATCTAATCTCATCACCCACTCCTAGTTATCCTGTCGGAGCACAGATTTGTCCAAAGGAATCAGCTGTACCCCAAAACCTGCTCCTAGTCACTAGGCTGCGGAAGAGCCATTTCCCCTCGCCTGACCGTTCCCAGCTAACGCTCATCATTTATCGTCGTAGTGAAAGCTGTTCCAGTAATCAATTTTGAATTGTTTCATCGCGGCAGTGCTTTTTCATCAAATCAATTTACTAAAAATATCATGCGCATTGGGTATTCATTAAGGAGAAAATTGCTAAGATTACCTGGTATTATTGTTGAGACAATGAGTGTTTATTTTTCATGTTATATTCTTCATTCCTGCTCGCCATACTGTAAATTGTAGTTACCTTAAACAATAATTTCTGTTGGCAATTATATATTTGCTCTGGAACTTGCTCATTCCAACCCTAAAGACTATAACAGCAGCTTGTAAAAGAGTCCCAATCACGATACCTATTCCAGAATCCCAGCCAAGCTTTTTCATTTGTAGTGAATCAATCGCGATTCAGATTACACCTTCCCACACAACACTGACCTTTTCCCGATTAAAATACACACCAAACAATTAAATGGTCTTTTTAAACTGCGTATTATATAGTAAGTTGGTCACTCCGATTTTTTCGTTTCGATGCTCAAACTGAGATTATATCGTAAGTCATCTACTTTATAATCGCTCAACTCAACGCTAAGTTATCCTAATGCTGAATAGTAACATGTACCCAAGACAAATCAAACGCATTAGTCGGTCAACTGCAAGATGCTTCACACACTATTCTACCTGTAAATGCGTTCACAAACATACCAAAAAATAGCTCCTAAGCGTTAACGTGTCCTGTAAAGTCAGTTCACTCACTCTGGTCAAGAATGAGCTCCTAGATCAGCGCCTTCATCAGGACCTATGACGCAGACCCTGCTGCGTCATAGGTGACTGGTCGTCACTAACCTCTAAGGACTGTTATTCAACAAGACGGCCAAAACTCCTCTCCTGTTTGCCTGATTTCTCACCATCCCCGTTCTGATTAGCGAATCATCTTTTCTGATTATACCCATCCGCGACACACAAGCGATGCCTAACAAGCATTTCATTTTAGATCATTTTTTCCCTCACCTTCTTTTAGTTTAGGTGTTGGAGCGAATAAATGTTCAATGGCGGTGTGATTCGCGTGTACTGAGATGGTTCGGGCACATGGAGAGGATGGATGATGGGAGATTGGTGGAAAGGGTGATGAATGCGGAGGCGAGTGGTCGCAGGCCTAGAGGTAGACCGAAGTTTGGGTGGATGGATGGTCTGAAGCAGGCGTTGGGAAGGCGAGACATGAATGTGGAGGTGGCGAGAGAGCGTGCAATAAACAGGCGTGAGTGGAGAATGGTTGATTTTTACGCTGCTTTGATGCTTTCCCGCCCTTGGCATCCCGCTTTAGGGATG
>SDVV010014896.1:0-14676 GCA_016164225.1 Gammarus roeselii
TATATATATGTGGTCTTCTTAATTGTTAGAAATGGTTGATACCATTAAAGAATAAAACCAATATTTGTATGAAACTATTGATAATTTCTGTGACCTCCTCCAATTATATTTAAATTATTTATATATATGAATTGATCCTATTTTATGACACAGCGATCGCTCACACACCAGTGATTAGCCTCATAAGTTCTTTTGGTAGTATCAACCTACAGCAACTTGCTGCATTAGGTTCTTCTCTAATTTATCGTTTACATTCCATGACCAAATCTGAAGTCATTTGCGTATACAGTTATGAGGCAATCATACAATGTCAAAGGCCAAAATATCTTCCTAACACAGTACAGAAATGAGACAAGTTACCAACAAATAAACATTGCTAGGTTTTATCCTGACACAGTTGATGTACAATCAGGTGCAATAATTCCTTCCCTTCGAGTCTAGCTTCTGACATCAATGCAAAAAGATTGTATGTGTGTACGTATGTATATACAAGCATAAATACAATAAATTTTGTTTCAGGGAGGTTCTAATCAAAATGTGAAACAAAGATATTTATGCAACCGAAAATACGTAATAAAGTCAATCAATGATTGCTTCCTATACATCAAAGTACTCTTATGACACAACCTTGACTGCATATCACAAACTATCATCAATAACACACGGAGGCGTTTTCTGGCATTCTGTGGTGGTCTGCGAACAATAAGGTCATCTACTCCCTCATCCTGTTCCCAGTGGAGCAACAATGCTAATCCTTCACGCCGGCCCTCTTCACTGATCCTATGCCCTGAGTCTCAGTCTAGTCCCAATCAGCTGGATTGGACAGCTCGCCGCTACTCTTCCACTATTGATCTGGCGAGTAATAAAACAGGGATGAGGGCAACCCTTCACCGCATCTAAGCAGGGTTGGTGGCAACCCTTCACCGCATCTAAGCAGGAATGGTGGCAACCCTTCACCGCATCTAAGCAGGGATGGTGGCAACCCTTCACCGCATCTAAGCAGGGATGGTGGCAACCCTTCACCGCATCTAAGCAGGGATGGTGGCAACCCTTCACTGCATCTAAGCAGGGATGGTGGCAACCCATCAGTGCATCTAAACAGGAATGGTGGCAACCCATCACCGTGTCTCAACAGGGATGTTTGCAACCTATCATCGCATCTATACAGGGACGGTGGCCACTCTTCCAGGCATCTTGCGTCTGCTGCGCCAACTGCGCCTGTCTCTCATGACGTCACTGATGGCGCCAACAACGGATGCATTTAAGTTTAAGGCCATGATAGATTAATTAATGGTATATCATTAACATATTTTTATTAGTATATACGTAGCTTTCTGAGTGTTGTTTCCATAATTATTAAGCATAAAATTCGCATGAATTGTGACATTTTTGTAAACGTTTCGACCGAAAATATTAATTTCCTCGGGGTGGTATTATTTGCAATCAATAATATTTATCAACTCCCTCGCAAAGGAATAGTTTGCTTCAGTGCATTCGCTAAAAGAATTGGATGTACGATTGCACTGCCCAATTTTTTATCCACCCCGTCATAAATACTCCCATGAACGGTTCACATTGCTAGCTCACTTGAACCAATGAGTGGCTCTTTTTCCACCCTATTTCCCGGACTTTCCCTCCACTGGCCTCCCTCTCCTTCTCCAGGTTTCCGGATCATTGGCGGTCCGCAATCCTGGCCAGCATTTGTCAGATCGCACACAGGGACTTATAATTTAGCTCATATTTATAGCCACCATTACGGATATTGGGCGGCAGGAGCCCGACCGACAGAGGCACTTGGGAGGAAGGGTTGCGCTCAAGAGAGATCCTGTGAGGAAGGATTGCTCCTCAAAGAGATTCTGGTAGGAAGGGTTACACTCCAAAGAGATTCTGGGAGAGAGAGTTGCGCTTTAAAGAGATTCTGGAAAGTAGGGTTGCGTTCCAGATGGTTCCTGTGAGGAAAGGCTGCGCTGCAGAGTGTTCCTGAAAATAAAGTTGCGCTTCCGAGAGTCCCTGGAAGGGAGGGTTGTGCTCCAGATAGATCTTGAGAGGAAAGGTTGCTCTGTAGAGAGATCCTGGAAGGAAGGGCTGTGCTCCAGAAAGGCCCTGGGAGATAGGGTTGATGCCAAACAGATTGTGGGAGGAAGAGTAGCACTCCAGAGCGATACTGCTGTGAAGGGTGACGTTCTAGAGAGATTTTGACTTCAGAAATACCCTCGGAGGAAAGAATGGGCTCCAGAGAGATCCTGGTAAGAAGAGCTGCTCTTCAGAGAGATTTGTGCTCCAAAGGGATCTTGTGGGTATGGATTGTGCTCCAGAGAGACCCTGGGAAAAGGATGAGTTCTGGGGTGTCTACGAGAGAAAGGGTTGTTCTTCATAGAGAAACTGGGATTTAGGTTTGCACGTAAAGAGACCCTCGGGAGAAAGGTTTCACTCAATCAAGATTAGGACTCTAGAGAAACCCTGTTCAGGAACACCATTGGAAGAAGGGTTTTGCTCCAGAGTCTCCGGCAGAAAGAGGTGTACTCCAGAAAGACCATGGGATTTAGGGTTAAGGTCAATGGAGACCCTGAGAGGAAAGGTTTCACTCCAGTGATATACTGTACCATTCATGGGAGGAAGGGTTACACTACAGAAATATTCGGGCCACAGAGCTCCCTGTGAAGAAGTGTTGTGTTACAGACTGACCCTGGAAGTGAGGGTTGTGCTGCAGACAGTTTCTGGGAGAAAGTGTTGCGCCCCAAAGAGATCTTGGAATGAAGAGTTGCCCTCCAAAGATATCCAGGAGGAAGGGTTGGAAGAGAGATTCTTGCTGGAACCATTTTCTTCTGCGGAAGCTCTTCTACTGAGAAGAATTAATGAATCTTAATTTGACGGAAAGATTATTCAATGGAAAAATGGTCGCATTACCCTCTGGCTTCTATTTAACTAGTCTTATGTTCATCGATAGATGTTTGTCCCCATTTCTGCGCATGAATTATATGAAAAGTTTAGATGATTTCACATGATATTATTTGAAAGGTGTTACATTGTCTAATAAACTCTTTCCAGGTGTTATCAATATTGCAACAAATGTGCTTTATTGTAGATGAGTACATTTATGTGAGGCAGTTTCTTAATATTTGACTAAGACCCGAGGAACAGAGATCCCTGTCACATATCACAGGCAAAACCTCCATTGCTCCCTTAATATAAAACTTCACGCGGCCCAGAACATCTATCGCCCTTTTTACAAAATTTTCTAGACCACAATATTCGTCGGACCAGATTCATATAGTTGTATTATTAAAAACTTTGCCAGGTCATTTAGATGCAGAGCGACTTAGTGAAGGATAAGTTTTTGAACTCCACCGCCATCCGCCACTTCTAGAGGTGAGTGATGTGTATTTTTTTGGAGGGGTCTTCACTGATAAATGTTTGAGAAGCGACGCAGGGTGTCATATGTCTCTTCGTCGGGAGAGGATATTTCTTCGAGGTTTTAATAATCAAAAGACTTTCTTCGGAAGTTCTTATTTTTTAAGCAGCAGTCGGACGTGCTCCTCATCTAATGAGCGCAGAGCTCTGACTGAGCTGAGCTGTTGTGCAGTTGTATATAAAGGTGTAACAAGTTTAGAAAAGTGGGTGTGAATGGGTCTCTTAATTTTAAATGTCATTATGTTGGTTTTCTACCTGAAATTTCTGTTCCATTTGGGAAGAACGTTTCTTAAGTCAATATCAAGGATGATCGACAACAATTGCAAACATTACACTTGTTTACGGAAACGACCAAGATTCCTCAAAAGGAATGTATGAATGTATTGACAAACAGCAGTTACCCCCTAATTAGTAGGGTGACTCAGTTAGGCTGACACAGGAGGGAGGCACCCAATCTCCCGGCACGAGACCGCCGTGTCATTTTCGGGGCTCAAACTCGCAACATGCAGCAGCAGAGGCCGGCACTGCAGTCGAGAACGATAACCACTCGGTTAAAAGCTACCAAAAAATAATGAAGGAACGACGCCCATTCATTTTTCGAACGGATGTGTGTCATTTTTATATTATTGTTTTGTTCCTATGTAGGAATTGCAAAAATAGGACGTTCTATCATACATATGAATCGTTTGCAACGCCTTGATTGCATTGCAGGGAGGAATCATCTGGTTATCATTTCATTTCGTGACTATAATAAGGTAATACACATGAACAATTCGTACGAAGTTAATAAAGTAACCAACAACCTAATTAGTTTATTCATTGAAAATTGTCACTGTAGCTATTGATATATGATATCATTTTGTAAATGTAGGCGTGGTACCTTTACTGCTTAAATATTCATGCCGGTGAAAATCTGAAGTTGATGAAGCATACGCACAGCTCATCACACTCCTCAGTGCAATCAACATTTAACACACCTCTTGCACTCCAGATTTTACCTCAGCCTTCACCAGTCCAGTCTTCTCCACGTGATACCCCAACTATTCGAAACACTGAACTTCCAGAAACAACTCCCCATCTAGGTGGATAGCGACTTAGTTTACCATTACACCCATAAAATCACAGCTCTTCCCTCTCACGTACTTTGCCAAACTTCTACACCAGCTTACATAACTTCGCCTCCAAATCTGCCACAAGTGCCGCATCATCCGCGACCAACAACTGACTCAACTGCCAACTCCGCCCTGCTGTTCCAAACCCTTCTAAGCCTCGACCCATCCCCCTCTCATTCATCTCCCTGACCAGTTCATCCATGCAGAGATTGAATAGCCAAGAAGACGTGACGCAGATCCGTCCTAGTCCCACCCTCTCTTGGTAACCAAGCACCCACCACGCTTTCCACTCTGGCACTCGCTCCAGTGCCAACACAAAAACTCTGAACCGTTCTCATCAACGTGAAATTAGGATGGCAACAACAAAAACTAGAAAGCCCATACTGGTGGGTGATTTTTATTGATGGGCATGTTGACAAATTTACTGGCCCTAAATGCTGGCACTAAATTCCATGGACTCTCATCAATCCACAATATTACGTGAAATAGTCTGCAGCTAACTTCTGGAATAGTGCATCGAATTAAATTAAAAATTGTTTGTCGTGAAATCCATTTTATGAAGAGTATTTCATCCGGAATGATTATTCTCAAATGTCTCCAAAGCCATCAAAAAGGCATGGATATCATCAAACTTTATGCGTGTAGAGGAATACAAAATTGTTGCCGTATGAAGATGTATAAATACTGGCGATCATCATAAATGATATGATTAATGCTAAAGAGATAGTTTCGTGGAATACGTCAATGAATAGATCATCAAAGTATGATATGATGAATGCATAAGAGATAGTTTATTGGAATACGTCAAGGAATAGAGATCATCAAAGAATGATATGATGAATGCAAAGTAGATAGTTTACTGGAATACGTCAAGTAATAGACCATCAAAGTATGATATGATGAATGCAAAAGAGATAGTTACTGGAATACGTCAAGTAATAGACCATCAAAGTATGATATGATGAATGCTAATGAGATACTTTACTGGAACACGTCAAAGAATAAATCATCAAAGTATGATATGATGAATGCAAAAGAGATAGCTCACTGGAATACGTCCATGAATAGATCATCAAAGTATGATATGATGAATGCAAAAATGATAGTTTACTGGAAAACGTCGAGGAATAGATCATCATAGTACGAAATGATGAATGCTAAAGAGATAGTTTACTGGAATACGTCAAAGAATCGACCATCAAAGCATGATATGATGAATGCTAAAGAGATTGTTTGCTGGAATACGTCAATGAATAGATCATCAAAGAATTATATGATGAATGCTAAACAGATAGTTTACTGAAATACGTCAAAGAATAGACCATCGAAGCATGATATGATGAATGCTGAAGAGATAGTTTACTGGAATACGTCAAGGTATAGATCATCAAAGTATGATATGATAAATTCAAAAGAGATAGTTGACTGGTATACGTCAATGAATGGATCATCAAAGTATTATATGATGAATGCAAAAGAGATCATTAACTGGAATAAGTCATAGAATAGATCATCTAAGTATGATATGATGAATACTAAAGAGATACTTCACTGGAATGTGTCAAGTAATAGATCATCAAAGTACGATATGATGGATGCCAAAGAGATAGTTTACTGGGATGCGTCAAAGAATCGACCATTATGGCATGATATGATGAATGCTAATGAGATAGTTTGCTGGAATTCGTCAATGAATAGATCATCAAAGAATGATTTGATGAATGCTAAATAAATAGTTTACTGGAAAACGTCAAGAAATAGACCATCAAAGCATGATATGATGAATGCTAAAGAGATACTTTACTGGAATATGTCAATGTATAGATCATCAAAGCACGATATGATGAATGCTAAAGAGATAGCTTACTTATATACGTCAACGAATAGACCATCAAAGCATGATATGATGAATGCTTAAGAGATAGTTTGCTGGAATAAGTCAATGAATAGATCATCGAAGAATGAAATGATCAATGCTGAGAGGATAGTTTACTCGAATACGTCAAAGAAGAGACCATCAAAGCATTATATGATGAATGCTAAAGAGATAGTTTACTGGAATACGTCAATGGATAGATCATCAAAGTATGATATGATGAATGCTAAAGAGATAGTTTACTGGAATTCGTCACATAATAGTTCATCAATGTATGATATGATGAATGTTAAAAAGATAGTTCACTGGAATACGTCCATGAAGAGATCATCAAAGTATGATATGATGAATGCTAAAAAACAGTTTACTGGAATATGTAAATGAATAGATCATCTAAAATATGATATGATGAATGCTAAAGAGATAGTTTATTGGAATACGTCAAAAAATAGATCATCTGAGTATGATGTGATGAATACTGAAGATATAGTTTACTTGAATGCGTCAAATAATAGATAGTCAAAGTATGAAATGATGCATGTTAAAATGATAGTTTACTGGAATACGTCCAGGAACAAATCATCAAAGTATGATATGATGAATGTTAAAGAGATAGTTAACTGGAATACGTCAAAGAATAGATCATCAAAGTACGATATGATGAATGTATAAGAGATAGTGTACTGGAGTACGTCAAGGAATAGATCATCAAAGTATGATTTGATGAATGCTAATGAGATAGTTTATTGGAATACGTCAATGAATAGATTATCAATGTATGATATGATGGATGTTAAAAAGATAGTGTACTGAAATCCGTCAAAGAATAGATCATCTAGGTGTGATATGATTAATGTTAAAAAGATAGTTAACTGGAATTCGTCCACGAAAAGATCATCAAAGCATGATAGGATAAATGCAAAAGAGATAGTATACTGGAATAAGTCACAGAATAGATTATCTAGGTATGATATAATGAATGCTAAAGAGATAGTTTACTGGAATGCGTCAATGAATAGATCATCAATGTATGATATGATGGATGCAAATGAGATGGTTTACTGGAATTCGTTAATGAATAGATCATCAATGAAAGATATTATGGATACAAATGAGATAGTTTAATGGAATACGTCATGGAATAGATCATCAAAGTATGATATGATGAATGCTAAAGAGATAGTTTTCTGGAATTCTTCGAGGAATAGATCATCAAAGTATGATATGCTGAATGCTAAGAGATGGTTTACTGGAATACGTCAAAGAATATATAATCAAAATACGATATGATGAATGCTAAAAAGATAGTTTACTGGAATACGTTAATGAATAGATCATCAAAGTATGATGTGATGAATGCTAAATAAATATTTTACTGAAATACGTCGATGAATAGAGTATCGAAGTACGATATGATAAATTATAAAGAAACAGTTTACTCGAATAGATCAATAAATAGATCATCAGAGTATGACAAGATGACTGCTAAAGAGATAGTTTACTGGAATACGTCAAAGAATAGAGCATCAAAGTTTGATATGATGAATGTTAATAAGATAGTTCACTAGAATACGGTAAAGAATGAATCAGCAAAGTATGATATGATGAATGCAAAATAGATAGTTAACTGGAATTTATCAACGAATAAATTATCAAAGTATGGTATGATGAATGCTATTGAGATAGTTTACTCGGACACATCAATGAATAGATAATCAAATTTTGATATAATGAATGCTGAAGCGATAGTTTAATGGAATACGTCAAGTAATACATCCTCAAAGTACGATATGCTAAATGCATAAGAGATGGTTTACTGGAATTCGTCAAAAAATAGATCATCAATGTATGATATGATGAATACAAAAGAGATAGTTTACTGGAATACGTCAAAGAATAGATAATCAAAGTATGATATGATGAATGTTAAAAATATAGTTTACTGGAATACGTCAAAGAATAAATCATCAAAGCATGATATGATGAATGCTAAAGAGATGGTTTACTGGAATACGTCAAAGAATAGATCATCAAAGTGATGATGATTGCCAAAAAGATAGTTTACTGGAATATGTCAAAGAATAGATCATCAAAGTATGATATTATGATTGTTAAAAAGATAATTTGCTGGGATACGTCAGAAAGTAGATTTCCAAAGTATGATATGATGAATGCTAAAGAGATAGTTTACTGGAATACGTCAAAGAATGTAAGAATGTTAGCCAACTCAATTGTTGCTGATCATAAAGGAATTACTTTCTTTGAACTGATTCTTGATTTGCCTTTCTGATTCGTCATGAATTAGATTCAGGACATCATACAGTAAAATGAAGAAAAAAATAGGTATTCAATATTAGAATCCGTTTACATAACTTAGTTGGAAGTATGTAATGGTGTCGTAATGCAATGCATCAATAATCGTACCTACTCGTAATTTCATCTTAAACCGGTCATGGAAATGAACCTAAAATAATTCAAGGTTGTAAAATCAGTCCTTTTCCATGCGCGCGCAACTACGATTGTCGATTACCAACACACCAATTTAATTTCATTTCTATTTAAATTATGTTCGCAAATGTTTTTCTTATTTGAAATTTTCACCCTCGTCGCAATTGGGCCGTCAACTCTTGTTCCCGTCAATAGGTTGCTGATAATGCACTGGCAAAAATGAAAACGTCTCAACATGACATGTCTTATCATCTCCTTCGGGGATCACGAAATTGTAATTTATGAATATTATGATTGAATTCCATGTTATGATAGATATATGATTTCCGACTCATAATCATAAACTCGTGTTTTACACTCTATGATTAACCACGTATGATCTATATATTTGGCTGGGCAATGTATGATTCACAGAATACCATGAGCAAAATATGATTACGAGAATATGATCGTCTTGATGTAAGTCTATATATGAAATATAATAAATTGAATATGAATGTTTCATCCACCTGGTCTTCCTTCGTCCGCTGGGTGCTTATGCTCTTACTAATTGTCGCATCAGCTTCGGCTTATGGGTGTTTTAATGGTGGATTATGTGATCAAAGGCTGTACCAGATTCTATTAGGATGGGACCTCCGCGCGACCCTACCTTTTCTAATCCATTTTCGGATACCGAAATGCAGAATACAAGTTTGAGATAATGACTGCTTAATTTTAGCTTTCCATGAAAAATCTACTCGAAATACCACACACTGACGCTCTAACCACAAACGCTGAATATTCCATAACTGAATAGAAATAAAACCCAATATTAGGTGGATATCACATAGGAGATGAACATCTCAGTTATCAATACGGGTTCTGGTTAACATTGCTGAATTTTGCCTTGCACAACCAAACATCCCTTCCAACTGAATGCTTTGGTTTGTGTCATCGTCAGGAAATGTTACCAAATTCCAAAACAGCGAGCGTCAGCCAGACCGTTCAAATGTCGGCAAGCAGCCTCTGGAATTGGTAATCCTGCTGTTTCAATCCCGTTTGTCAAAAGCAAGCATCACTGCGCCGATGGGCGTAAGAGCGATCGGCAAAAGAGCGGCGGTGAAGTGATCCGTTGTTCGGATGTGTATTATGCACTTGACAGCCAGCAGATTGCAACTGAATCCGATATTTCTTCGGGGCCTAAAATATTGAAACGTTATAAACTCGGAAAAATAGACTACGTGCAGGAATCACCTATTCATCGTTGACGGCAGGGTCGTTAGCTACGTTAACTTCTCATCCATTTCATTTTATATGTAAGGTTACCAAATTAATTATCATGATTGCTTCAAACGTTTCCGATGATGAATATTAATAATCTTATATTGACGGAAAATTTCATTTTCAAGGGACTCGATCATGGCATGGAAACTCTCTGTTGCTCCAAAGAAAAGTGTACCAAGACAGCTTAATATTTTAGTGTACATGAGAGCTCCATAGTACAGTTTGCTTCCGCAACGCTTATTGCAATAATCGTCGTATTGTTATTAGACGGGTAATTTGCATGGTTAAGTGTGTTAATAAAATACATTTTATAATAGGTGCAATTTAACGTGTTGAAAAACGAAAACAAAATTTCAGACACAGATGCTGATACTGACGCACGTACGAATCTCCGAGAAAGGTGTGGGAGATGTCAAGACACACCAAGCACTCCTTTCATGCACTCACACACATAACAAAACTTAGCCCTTTAGCGCTAAAGGGTCCGGCCAGGACCCCGCAACACACATTTTGGGTCAGGAGTGAGCGCCAAGACCAGTGTCAGCAGCAAGGCCCAAAAACTTCCACTGGGTTCGGGCCCTTCCCAGACCACGCCCATCTCTCCCAACGAGACGCCAAGGACGGTGGAGCGCACCAGAACAGCGTTAAAACTCACCCATTCACAATCATTCTTCATTCGCGCTTAGCCATGGCACGTCTCCCTTAGTCCTGCTTCATGTTATTCATACGCATAAACATCGGTCTTCTACTTGGCCTAAGCCCACTCACCTCTGCTTTCATAACTCTTTTCCACCAATCTCCTATCTCCTTCACCTTGTGTCCGAACCACCTCACAACACGCGAATCTACTCTGTCCTACAGCGTATTCACCATCCCCGTCCTAGTTCGAACATTGCCATCATTGATTCAATTTCTCAGAGTTAATCCGGTAACACCACTCCTATATTTCATCTAGGAAACATATGACCTTGTTCTCACTTCCGCACTCGGCAAGTGAGACTGTGCTTCCATTCCCAATGTCCTACAGCTCAATATACTCTTCAGTAAACCCAAACCTTTACCCCCATCCTCAATCTAAATTTCATCGTAGTTGCCCCAAGTCCTAACTTATCCACATTAGAGCTCACTTACTCAAAACACAGATATCCATCCATACAGGCGGACACTGACTCCGCACGCATCATCATTCCTCGAATTTCTCAATAGGTTTTTTGCTCACATTAATTTGCAGCTTCGTGTTCGCACACACTCTACTAACTGAGACACTAGCATACACAACTTATCCTCCGAATCTGCCCCCACTGCCTTTTTCCCCTAATAACCGTCGCCTCGACCCAATACACTCGCCTCCACCTCCCTTATCGCTCCATCCAAGAAGAGATTGAATAGCCAGAGAGACATAACGCAATCTTGTCTCAGTCTCATTTTTACTGGTAACCAAACACTCACCTCGCTCTCTGATCTGACAGATGCCCAACTGCTTATGTATAATCGCCGGACAGCTCCTATAAAAATTTAACCCACTCCTTACAAACGCATCACTCTCCACAAAGCCTCTCGGCGACCCAATCGTAGGCCGTTCCCTGATCCAAGAAGGCTCAAAACACATCCTTGCCTTCACAAGGTACTTCTCACAGACTCTAATCCTCTTGGTTATTCTCGTCTAACACACCCACTTCACACAACAAACTGATATCTCTCGAGTCTCTGCGTTCATTTTATCGCATTTGTCCTGATACAGCGGATGACTTCGTCACTAATCGACACCGCAGTCGATTCAAAACACCGATTTAGTTGCTTTAACAACCATTTGACAGCCGTTACTGCACACCGCTTAGAAATTCAGTCGCAACGCTGTCCAAACCAGGGGCTTTCCTTTGTTGCATTATCTCTACAGCCTCCTGAACCTTCTCCATAGCAATGTCCATAAAAAAATTGCTGCCATCAGCACTCCATCTACCAGTGTAGTACGGGCCATCTTTTCCCATGCTTGCCTTCTTGACCAAACTGTTTCTTACCACCAGCTCCCGTTCTAGACACAAACCTATCAGGTTATCTCCCCAGTCCTTTCTACAAGGAACGCCTTACCTCCACACAAAATTCTAGACCACTACAGTCCCAAACTCCCGTATTGTTATCTTCTTATTCCACCACGGTATATTTGACCTCCCAAACATTCAATACGCGCACTTACTCAAACAAATCGAAAGTGCTTCCTCCCTTCTTTGCTCTACTAACTTCCTGGGCAGTAAGCACTCTCAAACTCCCACCTTCCCATACCCAACTTAACTTTCACCCGCATCAATTTAGAAGACACTCCCTTCCCATCCGTAACGTTATTATCCAACCAATCACTCAATAACAACACCACACCTTTTGTGCTCATCTTTCCTACACGTCCAGCTTCTCTCCACTTACCACACCAGACTCACTTATCCCTGCGTTTCTACTTTGTCACAATCAGCGTCAACACATCAAACTTCTACATCGCAAACATGTTACCAATTACAATACTCTTTGCTTTATTTGCAATGCAACCACGCACAATCAGCGACCCCTACAAAATGGTTTAAAAAGTGTGGGTCTCTTTTTTCCTTCTCTTGTATTGCCGTCTTACATGAAGGAATTCACAGCGGAGGGGATGCCTCATACTCTCGTTCCGCCCGTATTTGTTGCCTCTTACGACACGCAAGGAGTACGGGAGCAAGTATTTTGACCTCCTGACATAAGATGGAAAATGTTCCCTGACATCTTCCCATTCCAATACCCTCCTGGGACCAGCGCTCACGAAGATTGCCACGTATTTAACTTCGTAAGGCTATTAATGGACAAATATCGTGAAGCATAATCCCTCAAGGAATAAAGCATATTCGAACTGTTTCACAATTGTTTCGCCTTCTAAATTCTTCATTATTGTCAATTAAAGTGAATATCTGAGACTGTTCAACAATAAGAGGGCTTTTAAAGCAAAAAATGGAACCGCATTACTTGATTCCAAGTAATCGTCTCACGCATAATTTACAGAACAAACAGCAGACATTTCAATTGATTTTTTTCGATCTGGCCTCTCAGAACATAAAACGTTTCTTCCAAGATTGAATATATTTTAATTCAAGTTCGAAGTTGAATGTTTCACAAATTGTTCATTTGTTATTATGAATTAGGAAAATATCAGAGATTGCAAGCATTGGAAGCGACCCACTGAGGAATTTTCCACATCAGTATTCTACCGTGTTCAAGATGTCCATCATTTTATTGTTATTACTAATATCCTAACGTCATCTCCTCATCTAATGATCTTAGTGGCGTTCGTGTTTTTCGTGCTACCAGAATCAAATTACGCAAATTGCTCTGCCCCGCCAAAGCATTTAAATACATGCAATACTCCAAGTTCTGCATCCGCTGCATTAAGCTTTCATAGTTCATAACTTGTAGACTTTCTAATTAAATTCTCCCTCACTTCTGTTTTTCCCCATGCCGTGAGTGATCAGCTGTCATCTCCTCTCAATCTCATCTTTTCTTCCCCATTCCTCCAACTGTTTGCCTCTTCATGCAATCAGCTATCAAACCTCCCCATGCAGTCGGCTATCAAACCTCCCCATGCAGTCGGCTATCAAATCTCCCCATGCAGTCGGCTATCAAACCTCCCCATGCAGTCGGCTATCAAACCTCCCCATGCAATCGGCTATCAAACCTCCCCATGCAGTCGGTTATAAAGCCTCTCCATGCAGTCGGCTATCAAACCTCCCCATGCAGTCAGCTATCAAACATCCCCATTCAGTCGACTATCAAACCTCCCCATGCAGTCGGCTATCAAACCTTTCCACGCAGTCGGCTATCAAACCTCCCATGTAGTCGGCTATCAAACCTCCCCATGCAGTCGGCTATCAAACCTCCCCATGCAGTCGGCTATCAAACCTCCCCATGCAGTCGGCTATCAAACCTCCCCATGCAGTCGGCTATCAAACCGCACGTTTTTTCATCGGTCGGGTGTATGCAAATGGTGCTGGTTATAACTCAGAGGGGAGGTGTGGATGAGGGAGATGGAAAGAAGGGGTGTAGATGAGGGAGGGGTGCAGATTAGGGACGTTGGGGAAAAGGTGTAGTGAGGAGACACTAAAGCAATGGGTGAAGTGGACTGGGAAGAGAATTGGTGAAGACGAGGTTCGGTAGGAGTTGAATTTGGGACAAATAAAAGAATTGGATGAAGTTGGCTGGGATGAGAAGTTGATAATGTAAGACAAATTGGCTAAGAAACGACCATGACTAATGCTAGAGATGCGGGTGCTGGAGTAGAGCAGTTACAACCATGACGAGTGCGAGAGATGCGGGTGCTGGAGAAGAGCAGTTACGACCATGACGAGTGCGAGAGATGCGGGTGCTGGAGAAGAGCAGTTATGACCATGACGAGTGCGAGGGATGCGGGTACTGGCGAAGAGCAGTTACGACCATGACGAGTGCGAGAGATGCGGGTGCTGGAGAAGAGCAGTTACGACCATGACGAGTGCGAGAGATGCGGGTGCTGGAGAAGAGCAGTTACGACCATGACGAGTGCGAGAGATGCGG
>SDVV010014897.1:0-14675 GCA_016164225.1 Gammarus roeselii
TATAAATATATATTTATATTTATATATTTTTATATATTTATATATTAGACTTGAAATATTTCCCGAAATATTCGAATGGATTACGAAACGCAACTAAAAGCCTATTGATCATTCTACAGATCCAAACACTAGTATGGATGCTCCTGGAAGGGGGGGTGGCCGATGGCAGGGCGCATCGCACCCTCCCCCCCATACCCTTACACAGCTTAGTCCTTTTGCGCTAAAGGGTCTGGCCGCAAGACCCTGCAACACACACTTTAGGTAATGAGTGCGGTCCAAGGTCAGTGTCAGCAGCAAGGTCCGACACTATCTGGTTTACCGCTGCTGTGCCACGGTGACACGCCCCACGCCCCCCACCAACGACTATCCCGTTTTTGAACGAGACGCCAAGTGCGGGAAAGCACATCAGAGCAACATACAAAAAATTATTCATTCACAAACATCCTTCACACTCACGCCTAGTCACTGCTCGCTTCCTTGCTACCTCCACACTAGAATCTCTCCTTTTAACGCCTGCTACACACCGTCCATCTACCCAAACTTCGGTCGTCCTCTAGGCTTTAGTCCACTCATCTCCGCCTTCATCACCCTTTTTCACCAATCTCCCTTCATCCATTCTCACCATGTGCCCGAACCATCTCCAAACATGCGAATCTACTTCTCCAACTTTTTCACCCATTCCGTTCTAATTCGAACATCGGCTCCTGTCTCTCGGCGCCACTGCAGCCATGCTCCTCAAACATTTAATCTCAAAAACATTCAACCTATTTCTCGTTTATTCTTTCACCCTCTTAGTCTCAGCTTGGGACAACTAAACCCCCGTACACCCTCTCTTTGCTTCCATCCCCAACGTCCTACAGCTCATTGCACTCTTCAGTGCACCCAACACTTTCCACCCTTCCCTCACTCACGACTTCACTAGTTCACAATCAAATTTCAATAAAATTTAATAATTTTGAGGGATGACAGAGCCAAGTCAGTCTATTGCAGTGATAACTTGGCTAATTAAGTAAGGTGTTATCCCTCGAAAATTTTATATTTGATTGAAATTTTGAATTTTAAATTTTTGTCATAAATTTTTAACTCATGTAACACGTACATACACTTGAACATATACATGCACATACGTACACAGCCCTATACAAAAACATACATACACAGTTGATGACCTAGGCGAGCAATGTTAGGCCTTATATTTTGCGAAAAACAACATAGAATCAACTTAAAATAGCAAGCTGCATACCGAGAATGGAGTCAGTGTTACGTTGAGATCAGGCGGAGACATACGTTTCGTCATAGAATAAACAAAAATGAAAATTCGTGTCCCAAAATTTAATAACAAGTGTTGGAAGAAGAAATCTCTGAAGATATGAGTCGGATTGAACAGATATTGACTAGTGTTGAAAATATCAGTTATCTTAAAATGGGTAGAACAAGAATCGAAGGAGTGGGAGATATCATTCATACATGGATGCAGAAAAAATGGAAGTCGGCTTTGGGTAACTGATGTCGACGCGTTACAGTCGTATGTAACAAAGATTAGGGGAACTAAGAAAGCAAATCTCAAAATAGGTATGATCCAAGTCGAAAAATCATCATCATGACTGTAATAAAGCTGATGTAGAAGAAAACAAATTATACCTATGAACAAAAGAAAATCTAGATCGAATACAACATTTCTCAATGATGGTCAGAATGACTTCGAATTGAAGAAGTTTCGAATAGTTAAGGTTCAAAAAGAAAAAGCAATACATTTGTGGACTTACGGGAACGGAACAGCCTTCGGTATCCGCATCAAAGCTATCATTGAGTATATGAAAGATTTTGCGAGGAAACTGAAAAATAGGGATGATGGGTATGGTTGGCTGAACAAACCATGCTGTTTTAAATCAAAAGATGAGTTCAATGTCATTGATGATGCCAGTAAGGTCTGCAAATAATGGCAATAAATATTGCTAAAACTATGTTAAGCCTCAATTAAATTTTATATTATCCTAAACTCAAAGGTTAAGCAAATACTAGATAATTTACAGATTGGTAGGATATAAATCAGTGTCCGATCAGATCTTGAAACGAAATCATCGTCAATAACATAAAAATTATAGGAAATAAAAGGCAAATCAGAGATGCAAGTCATCAAAGGTTGAAGAACCAAGTGGAGATATTGAAGTAAAATAAGAAAAACATAGTGTGAGACCATGTGTCAGTTTGTATGAAACTCAATAAAAATTTGAATTACTTGTAGCATTCAATCCATCCAAGTTTGAAAATGGGGCCTCTCTGATAACTAATTTGGTTCGAGAGTGACAACGAAATAAATAACATGCATGCTGCAGTAATATTTAGAGTCGTCTGGAGCGGTTCATATGTAAATATCAATGACTGAATACCATACATAAGGTTAGGTTATGATGGGTGTGAATAACATATTAAAGTTATGTAGAATTGTGTCAAATCGAAAAATTATGAAATACCTGTAACATTCAAACCATCTTAGTTTGAAAACGGGTCCTCTCTGTTAACAAATATGGGTTGAGAGTGACAACGAAATAAATAACATATCTGGTAACGTGATATTTAGAGTCGTTTGAAGGGCTTCATATGTATATAACAATGACTGTATACCATACATATGTTAGGTTAGGTTTTAATGGGTGTGAATAACATGTAAAAAACAAGAATCTTATGGAAAAAGGTATACGAATAAAAACAACGATGTAATTTGCAAATGAAAATGGTAGAAAATTGCTAGATCAAAATTGGAAGTGTATATCAAAACTGCAACTGATAGATCAAAATGTAGAGGCAAGTGGAGAGGATGTATATGAATATTTCATAAATCGATGAAGAAATATCATATGTATGCAGGAAAAATCTCGAAAGATAATACATAATTCTTGGTTAGAAAAGGTTAGATTAGGTTAGGTTGCCTAGGAATTAATGCATTTGGCAGAGTATGGTAACCCTTTTTGCACAAAATGTGTGTAAATGCCTACACGGTGTCGACTTATGTGCCGACACAGTGAGGCTAACGACCCTGTATATATGCATTGTGTCGACACATGTGCGGACACTGTGAAGCTAACGCCCCTGTATACGCATGTAAAAGTAAATGTGTATACCTGGTGTGTGACAAAAAAAAAACTACGTAAAATAGAGCCGTGTGGAGGGGATTTGATATGTACATCGCACAAAATAATTACTAAATATCATACATAACCATCAAACTTGAATGAAAATAAATAATTATTGGTTACGTTGGTTAGGATGAGTAGATCTTTGAACCTAATATCACGTTAAACTGTTTTCCATTAAAAAAGTGTAACAAATTGAAGTGCATTGGTTCTCTTCGTTCCTACCTGTTTAGTCTTATCCAAACATGTAACAGAGATATCGATAAAAATTCTGGAATCTAAATATCTGCAAAAGAATATTTGCTGGATCAAATTGGAGAAATGTATTCAAACTGCTTCTGATATGTTAAATATACAGCCCAAGTGGAGAGTTTCATACATTTCAATATCATACATGAGCATCAAACTTGAATAAAAATACATGACTATTGGTTAGAATAGGTTAGGTTGCCTAGGTATTAAATGTATTTGGCAGTGTATGGTGACCCTTTTTGCATTCATTGATATTTGATCTATGTTGTCGTACATTGATATACACTTCGCTAATTATGTACCTTAGACATGGTTTATATCCTAGATCTTGTTGAATGCGTACCTTACACCACAGACATGTAGTAAATATATTAGAGTGGATTTATTCAATATTCGTTATAATAGATGGAAATGGTAGGAGCAACACATCCAACAGTACAAAAACAATCTTATTCAAACAGTAAACTCATACATAAAACTTGCTAACTCTTTAACACCCATAATAACCACTGACATATGCGGAAGCTTACATAAACGAATTGAACTCTACAGTCTACTAACGAGCGATCACCTAACATTACTTGAAGCTAGTCGATATTACTGAACTTGGTCAAGCAAAGTGAAAAAATATGTATATGTGGGCGCACAATCTGCAAACGATTGGTAAAACTACTGAGTCAAGCGGATAGATTTGATAAGAATAAAGCTTAATCAATGAAGAAATACTAAACATAAGTATAAAAGCGGAAAAAAAATAATCCTTGGTTTGATTAGGTTAGGATGAGTTAGGTTTACGGCCATCATCACAAACCTTTAGTGAAAAATGCTATAGTGGATATTGTGAACGCCCAAATAAGTCAGATATTCTGAATAGGAACGCAATCTCATAACAAAGCCAGAATTAATCTATAACTTCTAAGTGAACAACTGTAAGCGTCTTACAAACATTTATAAAAGAAAGACATGCGGGAATAAGCATCTAGTAAAGACATGCGATCGGATAATATAATTGAGATGTACATTAAATTATTGAAGAATTTTAACACTAACACTCTATACAAATCCGGTAGATAAGCTCTCCAATACGACATGGATCCGGACCCAAATCCAACATCGAGAGGTAAAACATGACAATATTTTGGATCATTACATCCAATTAAGCGTATTTTTATACCCAACATTCCATGAAAATTAGGCGAATTTATATCAAATACAGATATATGCCTATGATAACTAATTGAAACATACAACAAAAACTATATAATAGCTAAATAAGATTCTCTACTCTTCTAACCGACAATGATCAACTATTATATACGGTGTATCCTACCACACCAAGATGATAAATCCTACTCCAATATCTCACGTGATCTGGTTCATGACTAACATACTTACAAGCTAACATAACAGCCATCACGAAAATATCTGAACTTTAACAATGAGTTAATGCGAATAATGTCATTTTTACAACGATACCTGTTCAAATCAATAACAAATTACAAAACAAACTAAGATATTATGTCTCTATAGTAGAACAAATCAAAACTCACCGTGTCATAACAACAAACTCTACAATGCTTTACTAGGTCACTTCTCAGCAATCTACCACTGATATATAACAAATTTTAAGGTTGTCTAACTCATCCTAAACATTGAAGAATGGTCCTATAATAAACATACAATAACCTAACAGCAAGACCAAGCTTGTAACAAATGGGATCTTCTATATCTATAATAACCACGTCAAACATTGTACCAGGATGTAAGAAGATATATAAAACACTAAAAATAAACAACTTGTAACTGATTCATACCTGAAATAATGTTCTACATTGTAGATACAAACGTATTATATCCTAATATTCCGATATTGTATAAAATAACCCAATACCTTGCATCGAAGATGTAAATTATACAGAGAACATACAAAACTGAAAGACACATCCTAAAATTCTCGAGTTATTACAAAGCAAGAAGATCAATTCTCTACCATACCCAAAACATACATTAAAAACCGTGATGAACAAAGAAAAAGCATGTGACCAACCAAACAACTGACGTGAATAAGATACCAGGACATGCGAGCAACGTACGCTGAAACCTATAGTAAATGGTGTGGAATGCTTCTACATGAACACGCTATTGTATATACAAATCTGATGAAATCACTCTCCAACTAAGTCCAAAACAGGGGTAAATTAACATTTCTTCAACTAAAGTAACCACGGCATAATCGTAAGAGAATGTCATATATTCATATAAAATACCAAAATAATGCAACAAAAGACCAATTATGCCTGAAATGGTGTACTACATGGACAATGCAAACCTAAAATATCTTAAAATTCCTATAACTGTATGAGATAACTATTCTAAATTCCAAGAAAAAATAGAAATTCAACATAAATCGACCGAATATTACTAAGTATACACAACACAATCTAATAACTTGCAATAAATCCATATCGTTCAGGTACTCTCGCTATTGGAACACCGCGTCAATGGAACACGGATATATCTGGCTCAAACCTAGATAATGCATTGTGCTACATCAATCCAAAATACAAACATCAACCCACCAACCGCCAGACAAATAAGCCGTACTATTCCTATAGATAATATATACATATAAAATAAATAAATGGCAAACACACAAAACGTTGCCTAAAAGTCAATATCAGGCTGGTGCCAGGCGTCCAATCGCTAAGAATCCCCACCAAACAACCTCCGAATGAGTCAATTATACCCCTAATTAGATAAGAATACAAACATATATGTACAGAAAAAATATATAGAATTATAATCCAGACATATATATATTGATACATATACTCAAACACAGCAAACATGCTACGGAAATAACTGATAAGACAAAGAACAGATAAGAGCCAACTCACCTAATATGCCAGAGCGCATCCAACTTTTTGCCTAGGGGATCCCTACACCCCACCCTCCAAAAACTTGGTATAACACTATTCGTACCAGAATGAAATAAATAAATATAACGAGCAACAGTTAGTGATCAATTATACCTCAATACAACCAGATAAAGAAGAAAAAACATATATAAATACAATAAACATCATAAATACAATAAATGGAAACTGTTCATAACATAACACCTTGCCAATCTAGGCCGCAAGCCTGGCTTCCAGCCCGGCACACCCCCTTCCATCCCCCCTTCCGCTCCCCCCGCCCATTAGATGACTCACTTGCCTAACCAGTTCGGGAGCCCAGCGTTCGCGCTAAAATTATTCCCGCACACGCGCACTATCACCACTTCACTTCACCTCACTGTCATGGCCGGACACTGTCATAACCACTAAAAATCTTCCATCCCACGTGCTTTCTATCTATCGATAATTCAGCCCACACGCATTTTCCACCACTTCAAAATCTGCCACTGTCATATCTGCCACTGTCATTTCAGCGAAACAGGAGTACCAACCTAACAGTTATCACTTTAATGAAACTTCAATAAAAGAAAACTAAAAAACGGCATTACGTACCCTACAAAAATACGTATGTTTGCCCCGCGGGTTAGAAATACGTACCTTTGCCCCGCGGGTCAGAAACACGTACTCTAGGTTAGGTTAGGTTGGGCAGGAAAAGTTTCATTAAAGTGATAACCGGTAAAATGGTACGACTGGTGGCTGATTCTGACGTGGGCTGAAACAGATTTTCGCCAGAATGTCACTGGCAGATATAACAGTGGCTGGTGTGACTGAGGAACGCTATGAATGTTCGCTGTTAAAAAATGGTACCGTAGGTAGGTAGTCGGAACAACTTGGGGCTGATGAGGCAGTTGGCGGAGATGATAGGGGTTGATCTGACGTTAGCTATAAAATAATTTAGCGCCAGGGATAGCGACCCACCAGTTCCGCTACCCTCCGCACTGCCCTCCGTTTTTGCGCGGCTGACCCCCGTCCCAACCCCACCGATAATTAAGCCCTATCTTATTCCTTCACTAATCCGCATGATAGACTATATTTACACTACTATTATCAAGATTTTTGATCAAATCTTACACGAAACAAGAGTCATTCAATACTAAGCGCCTCAAACTCTCTCTGCTAAACAAAGTGGTCTTGAAATCATTTAAAAATTCGATAACAACAGTTTGATTTTCGGTATCAGGAAAAAAAAACAGCGGTGTAGAAGTAAAATTTTCCGCAGCCGTAATGGCTGCTTGATCGGTACTTGAAAGGAGCCATTCTCTGATATGACTGAAGAATTTGTCACCCGAACTTTCAAATGCAAAAATTCAAAAGGATGCAACTTTTCTGCATTTTATTGATCAGGTGTCGGATTTGGCAGGAATGCTGCCTCCCATACCCTACTTAAATATCACCGTTAAGAGTGCGATACACCTGTTGGTCTCCGCCGGCATCACCGCGGTCATGAATGATTTCCCGAGCAGTCAGTCTGATAACCTTACAAAAAGCTGTGAAAACATCAAACGATGTATCATAGTTACGTTGAATATGTCGAGATAGGCGGCATTAGATTTGGGCTTCATTAAGATATGCGGGATTAAAACAATACCATCGCAAAGAACAGTTACGGAAGTACTTGACTAGTCAGCTAGTTGCAGGAGTATTCGACAGATTGCACGAGAGAGAGTATGGATATCCCGCGAAGTGGCCCGCAGAGACGGACAGCTGTACCGCACCCTATGCCTAACCGCGATGATACCTATCTTAACCGATACATTTTGGATGACGTCAAGACCATGGACCAGCCAATGCTGGAGTATAGAATTGCTTCGTAGTTTGGATACAGCGAAAATTATCATGGGGCTGAGCGTGTACCCACTCCCCACTGGGAGTATGGGAGCCAGAGCTAATTTGAAAAGCCGGTGCATTTCGAACGCCTTTTCAGTGCCTGTGAAATTTTTAAAGTTCTTCTCGACTCGACAAGATTCCTGCTTCATTTCGGAGATTTATTTCAACTTAATTGAAGTATTCTCCGGTGGCCGATACCTACTTGTAACACAGATTGAATCCCACCTTTTATGAGGACGTCATTTGAAGTCTATTAGGTCCTACAAAATAAACTATGGCATGCACTCAACAATATTTAAAAATGTCTTCTTGATTGCGCAGCTGGAAAACCAAAAACCAAGTGTTAACTCACGTTTTGTTGTTTCGTGTGGCCGAGTCAATACGCAGTTGGTTGACGATACTTGTTCACGCTTCTTTTAGTCAAGAGCAGAGTGAAGCCTCGTGCACGGCTTACAGAAGCTGGTGAAGTCGCGGTACAGTGATCATTGGTGAAGTCCTCGAGTGCCGGTAATTAAACCGAACATAATCTTGAACACTTCTTGAGTACTTAAGACGCACATTATATTCAATCACCATCACTCATACACTGATTATTTCAAATTTCTTCCTGAAAGAAATTGTTCCAGATAATGCTATAATCCTGATTTCCAATAAGTTCTTTAAAACATTTCCATAAGGGTGGACCAATTTCTCGTGCATACGGTTGCCGAAAGTAGCACTTCACTCGCCAATAAAAAAAAATCACTTGCAGCAAAATCTGAGTGAAAATGATTCTTGTTGCTTACATATCTAATGTACCATCGATATGTTCTTTGCAAACAAAATATACAAATTGAATCAGGTATTTTTATTGCTCGTTACTTTTATATTCACGTCGAAATTAAAATAAAGATTTTCGTGAAATTAGGGAATGGGAAGTTGGATACGTAGTTATATTTTCAGAGTTACTATGATAAAAGAATATTGCTCAGCAAAATAAGTGTTCTGGCGTTTCGAAAAAAAATTATCGGACTTTTTTGATAAAGATGGACGAACACAAAAGACCTTAGAAGAGAGAAGGCGTTCGATTTCAATAATCAACTGCGTAACAAACGTGATAGTGTCACTTCGGCGTCATTCATGGGTTTCCACTTTTCCGTAAAAAATCGTCATAAAAATGATTTCGACAAGAACGCTTTTTAATGTAAGTGACGTGGGAGTCGAGAGCGGAAAGGAAAAAAAAAGTTTAACGTTTTTGCAATTAATTGTTTGTGATGCATAGCCTCACAAAAATTTCACCGGAGCATCAACGAGAGTCATAACAAGCTCCCACGTAGGGCACAAAGATCATCGATTCTGGTAGGTTCGCACACCTTTCTGTGCGAAAACTGACCTTATCCGGGTTTAATTAAATAAATGCATCAATCATGGTACAATCCGTTACAAGGATGGAGACCTTATTTTTAATTTCACTACTTGTTTACGACAACCCTGCTCCGTGATTGTATGTTTTATGGTATGTATTTACATATTTGCATTTCATACAGACGTTTGGCTGTAAACATACAAACATAAAAATTTACCTAACTACATACAATTGGATTTAAAAGAAGTTTAAATGAACGCGAAATTAAACAAAGTCTACATTTGTAACATAATACATAAGCATGCGGTGCGTATAGTAAAGGAAAGGGCTCAAGCGCAGCCACATAAACAGGTTATCGCCTTTGTGCATTGTGGGGTAGAGAGACCCCCAGCCTACACATATATTTGGGTTTTACACCGTTTCGTATAATCCGGTGTGCTTTCCGAAAGTGTTATGAGAAATCCGGTAGGTTAGGTCAGTGAGTTAGCTTTGTAGAAGGCTCGTCGGACTGGTGTGAGTGTAGTGCAATCCATTAGCAAGTGTTACACGCTGATTCCGACCTGGTGGTAACGGGGTCGTGGTGGCGCGTCCGGTCCAATGCTCACATCCATTAGATAGCTGGGAGTTATCCACGATGTATGATGAAAGATTGGTGGAAGGGTGATGAAATTAGATGCAAATGCTCTTAGGCCTTGATACGACTGAAGTTTGTTTCGATGGTTGACGTAAATCAGGTTTCAAGAAGAAGATATATAATTGTTCAGGTAGCTATATAGCGTGTCATGGATAGGCGTGAAGAGAAAACAATTGTCATTTGACATGTTTGGACGCGGTACTGATGTGTTTTGCCGCCCTGGGCGTCTCGCTACGAAACGAGATTCACGTAGACCCGGAATGGCATGGAAATTATGACGCAGCATTGGTAAACCAGCGAAAACTGTCTGCCCCTGCTGTCACTGATCTCGGACCTCACTACAGAGGTTCAAGTAATCATCTGGGTACACGAGACCCTCCTGGCCTTACAGTTCAGCGCTGAAGGGCTGTTTTGGTAGGTGTGCGAGTGCATGAGATGTGTGCAAGGTGCGTCGTGCCATCGATCTTTTTACGTCATGCCGTCGGCCTTGATTCTGCATCTGTACTAGTATAGAACATGATATATTCCTTACTACAATTATCTATATTTGTGTGTTACAATTTGATTACAATTTGATTAGACATACTAGAAACATAATTTGAAAAAAAGTAAATTCAATGGTGTTTAGAATGGAAGCCCAGCGTTCGCGCTGAAATTATTCCCGCACACGCGCACTATCGCCACTTCACTTCACCTCTCTGTCATGGCCGGACACTGTCATAACCGCTAAAAATCTTTCATCCCATGTGCTTTCTACCTAAACGATGATTCAGCCCGCACTCATTTTCCGCCACTTCAAAATCTGCTACTGTCAAATCTGCCACTGTCATCACACCTAAACAGGCGTACCAACTAACAGTTATCACTTAAATGAAACTTCAATAAAAAACGCTAAAAAACGTCATTACGTACTCTACAAAAATACGTATGTTTGCCCCGCGGGTTAGAAACACGTACCTTTGCCCCGCGGGTTAGAAACACGTACCCTAGGTTAGGTTAGGTTGGGCAGGAAAAGTTTCATTAAAGTGATAACGGATAAAATGGTACGCCTCGTGGCTGATTCTGACGTGGCTGAAACAGAGTTTCGCCAGAATGTCACTGGCAGATATGACAGTGGCTGGTGTGACTGAGGAACGCTATGAATGTTCGCTGTTAAAAAATGGTTCCGTAGGTAGGTAGTCGGAACAACTTGGGGCTGATAAGGAAGTAGGCGGAGATGATAGGGGTTGATCTGACGTTAGCTATAAAAGAATTTAGCGCCAGGGATAGAGACCCTTTAGAATCTACATGTGTTTGTGAATCTTCAACAGTTCACTCCCAACATTTCTTTTTATCCTATCATTTACGTCTCAACTCGTTTCGTTAAGTACGGATGCGCTCGACATCGCGCGAAGCAGACTTGAAACAGTTCATTGGTCACGCGCTCGGCCAGTCTGATTTAGGCCTAGGCTGTGGAGACTACAGCTTTTCATGTGCAGGCCTTGACCAACAAACGAAATGACATACGAAGTGGAGTCATTCATGAGGTTCTTGATCAGCTCAAAGTACCATTAATTTAACGAATTTTATCAAACAATATTATTGCAGAAAATAACAAGAAGAAATAATCGTTCAAGATCGTAATATTAACTAGTTTATCTTATAAAGCGACTGCTTCCCGGCCTCAACCCTTCTGCTTCGTCCTTCCTTTACGCAGGAAAAAATGTCTTCATCATGATTTACCCAATTACTTGTAGTTGAAACCTTAGAGCATGTTTCAGTCGAACAATACGAATCATTAATTTTAAACAAAAAATAATTTAATTATTCCATCTTAATTCTATGGAATGTGCGAAAGCGAGGCCCCAGACAATGAATGCCCCGGACAGTTACCCACTTCGATCACACCTAAGCCCGACCGGCGCTCAGCATCATTCCTTCGCACGTGGGGTGCAAAAATCAAAGCAATGTTATTGACAAATAACAGTTTTCATTTATGCTTCAAGTTAAGTTCCTTAACAATGCACATACTCACATCCGAAAGCACATCATTTGATGATCAATTAATGAAAAATAGTCGTACAGTTTTAAAAAATACATCGGTATTTCCTCCTGTTGTCTGGGTATGCGGTAAATGAACTAGTCGGCATTTGACGTGATCGAAATGAACCCATTTCCGTCCACGCCACGTGACTATCAACAGTAGAATTTTGTAGGTCTTATTCCCAAAGAAGTCCGAATAACAATAGTCCAATATATAGCGTTAGTATTAGGCCATCTCGAGCTAATCCGCATGGATTGTGCAGTCGAACATGGGAGCTGACGGAGGCGGAGGTCGCGGCCTGATCTGCAGACTGAGGCTGAATCACGAGGCGCGCTTCTGAAATGCCTCACCCAGAGCAGAAACTAATGGGCCGTGACAAGCCTGAATGTCGTAAAGTACGGAAAAAGTGTGCTTAACGCCCTTTAAAGGGATGTGACTTTTTGTATAAGATGTCTTTCCTGAACCGTCAACAATCCACAAATGTGGTTGGAGGTGACGGTACCTCACTGATGCCTAGTCGACACTTGACGGAATCGCTGGTCACAGCGTTGTGTTCATCTTGCACGATGGCACAACTTAATTACCGAGTATGGAGGAACATAATAAAGGCTGCCTGTGTTGTTCAAAAGGAAGTCGCTAGAGAAGGTAAATTGGCCTTGACAATGACATAGATTTTTTCGTATACTATACAAGCTACTTCCCTCCCGCTTATACTCATCCCATACTCTGACAAACATACATATCTTTGCCCTCCAGTGCTTGTAACCCTGGTCACTTTAATCTAACCTAGCCAATCTCGGGCACGAGCATGCTTTTAGGATGTTTTATCTACGGGGTCCGACTACTTTTGCTGGTTAGCGCCCACCGTACCGAATCTACTGCCTTTTAACCAACCTGGCTCCTATCTCTTGCGCGCTTTCTCGTTTCTTCCACTCTGCCACCCCCCCCCCCTAGGTATCTGTTAGGTTCACGGACCGCATGGAGTCACAGCCCAACCGGGGGGGTGATCACCCTTATTTCCGTTCAGACCCCCTTCTTCTTCACCCTCCACTATCTCTCTTTTCTTCCCCATCCTGATTTGCTCCCCTTTTATCAACCTCATTTGCATCTTATGTTTAGTTCAAATTTCCTTCAACTTGTCTCAGACACCTTCTTAACAACTCTCCTAATAGTCTTTGCACTCAAACACACACATACACACGCACGCACGCGCACACAGACACGCACACTTAAGCATACACATACCGGTTCTAAGTATTCTCCTTTCGGGTAGCAAATAACAGCTAATTTGTGCTCTTTCTTTCATGCAACCTGTTTCTACGACTATTCCTTCCTCTTCTTTCCATTCCAGCTGTTCTCATACGTGAAATTGCCTACACCAGGTGTAGATCTCATTCATGGGATCCCCTTTTTCTGTCTCCTCTTCATCTTCCCCCTCAGCAGGTGTTGGAGCGTGTAGGCCGGCACCCTAAGGACTACTGCGGATCCTTGGGGCTCTGAAGCAGGGTAGGTAGTGTGTTATTCCTTCTTACTGCCATCCGGGGAGTGCTGGGTCCTGGTGGCCTCAGCACCTTAGGAGTTCCTGTACCTCCTGTGGCACCCGTACCTACCAAGGACCTTGACTTAGCGCAGTAGTAAACCTAACGCGAACATTAAACGAAGAAGTAAAACAAAGACTAACATGATGCAGCACTATTTGCTGGTTTTACATTCGGCGTCAGAATGACGATGACTCCAGTGCGCTAGAAAGCCTCGTCACTCTAATCTAATCTTCTTCCACGCTGGAACCTCTGTCTTTGAATGCACTCATTACAACACCCATTGCACTATTAGCGAACGCAGGCGGTGTTGTAAGAAAATGTTTAGGTGAACTGCTATGGCAATTTTCTGTCACCTAGATAAATTTGATCGATCAAATTAAGTTACCTCTCTGAATTACAAAATTGAAATTTCTTATTTCTCATGTATTGTTAACTGGCGACTAAAGGGGCGCCCTGTAGCCAGGAGTATAATCGGCTACCGCAATCCCCAGCGTGTCGGAGACGACAAAACGGGGCGGAGCGAAGGGGCTAGGAATCACGTTCTCTGTAAAAACCTTTCCTCGAAGACGGCAAGACGAGCGGGGGGAGGAGAGGCACACGCCTCTCCAAACCCTATTGTTAGGGTCGCTGAATGTGCGTGGCTGTAGTACGAGTGATGTAAAGAGGAGGGAGATTGGTGAGATGTTTTTGAGGAGGAAGTTAGATGTGTTGGCGCTGAGTGAGACAAAGTTGAAAGGTAAGGGCGAATGTGAGTTTGGTGCTGTAAGTGGAAGAAAGTCAGGTGTGGAGGAAGGTAGGGCACGAGAGGGTGTGGTCTTGTTATTGAGTGATCGGTTGGCTAGTAGCGTTACCGAATGGGAGGAGGTGTCCCCAAGATTGATGTGGGTGAAAGTTAAGTTAGGCGTAGAAAGATGGGCATTTGTGAGTGCTTACGGACCTGGTAGCGAGAGGAGTGAGGAGGA
>SDVV010014898.1:0-14675 GCA_016164225.1 Gammarus roeselii
CTACGGAGCTGTAGTGGGTCCTGAGACTACGGAGCTGTAGTGGGTCCTGAGACTACGGAGCTGTAGTGGGTCCTGAGACTACGGAGCTGTAGTGGGTCCTGAGACTACGGAGCTGTAGTGGGTCCTGAGACTACGGAGCTGTAGTGGGTCCTGAGACTGCAGTAGGATGCAAATTGAAAAGTCCGAGGAGGGGACAATGACAAGGAGTGGCAGTGCTTAGCAGCCGGGTACAGATGGCTGTGGAGGGTGCTGCTCTAACTAGACGTCGTCGCCTCAGCATAATGATTATGTCTTCCAACATCGTCTGTTACAAGTATAAACAAACATAATTTGTTGCCAGCATATAAGTGGCAGTTTGACAGTTAAGATTACAATTTGAATTCCGGAAACAACATTTCCGACAACCGGTAGATTGCTGCCATCTGTCGTGGCCACCGTGGAAGATATGATTCCTTAAAGCTGTGGACACCCGATCAAAACCTATTTCAAAAGGTGTAAAAAATCATATGAATAAAAATATTTTTATTTCATTAAAATGATCTGTAAAAGCATTTAAATTATATCGAGCTTCTCAGGATTACATCAAAACTGTATGATGAGGATAGTCATCACAATGAAGCTTTATGTTGTTCTACAGCTTGTATAGATTTTCTACTCTTCCTACGATTTTTATTATTCGAATTTGGAATATAACACTTTAAATCACTAGACCAATTTAGAAGAGCTTTCGAACGGTGAGTTTCATGTTGTCATGCCTTGGAAACGTCAGATGAGAGACAAGTAAAATGAAACGCAATTTTAGAGCTACTGCTTCAGACGCAGGGACGATTCTTCAGAAGAGGGTGTCCGAACGACTAGACGAGCCTCACACTACGCACTTACACAAATACCAAAACTTAGCCCTCCGACATACTTAGGATCAGCAGCAGGGCCCGACAGCTTCCACTAGTTGGCTACCTACCCTGCGGCATCAAAATTGCCGGGAACTCCACACCCACCTCCATCCCGATTCTCAACGAGACGCCATAGACGGGAAAGCGCATTACAGTGTTCGCATTTATCGATGTCTTTACTCCGGAATTTTGGCCCATCCTAATAGTGTATGAACTACATCTTTCATTTAATGATATTGCTACCGAGACAGTAATGTAGTTGACACACTTAAAGGCAGTGCTGAGATTCCGATGAAAAAACTTGAATAAATGCGGATTATGTTAGGCCGCGTCAAAACTCAATCCTTTTCTACTAATGTATATCAATTGCACGCTGTCTCGCTACCTCCACACTAATGTATGACCTCTCTAAAGCCTGTGTATTGTAATGCAAATTGGTTTCCGTTGTTTTTGTCGCTGTTATTTGTCGGCCATGTCGCCAACGCCGGTAGTGACGTCAGCCGTTCAAGGCCAATGAGGGCGAGGCGTCGTGGGTACCTGCGTCTAGCAATTGGTCAATTCGAGGCTGAGGGGTGACGACGAGCTTAGACCATGCACTGGGAGTGAAGCAGGTAGAGAAAAGCAGCTTAAGACATCATTGGGTGAAGTCGGGCCGATAGCCAGGCTATTCGAATGGCTGGACCAGACAGCTAATGGGAGGAGGTATGTTCAAACATGTTATTGTGATGTGCCATATGACTTGCAGTGTAATGAAAATCTCAATTAAGTTAGAAACCTATATTTGTTTTGTCTGCGTGTAGGCTAAATATTTTCCAGTGTTCAATAATTTAGTCATTTGGTTTTGTTTTCTGCTCCTGGGATAGGATGCTTTTCAAGCTTGTTCGAGACTGGCCAACGTCGGCTCAAGATTGACGAGCTGACGAACCCGAATGAAGGTTTGGCCGTCGCTGCATGGTGAGCCTCCAGCGATAATCGTGTCGCCACAGAGGCAGGGGCGGTGTTACCACATCTAACGTCAAGGCTCTAAGCCGGCCAGGCATTGGCCCCGATCGACCAGTGATTGTGCGAGTGACTCAGTGGATGGGCGACGCCCGTTGAGCTATATACCATACGTCGCGTAACTCGACTGAAAATCTTCGAGTGTTATACTATCTGTCGCCATCTGTCGAAAGTGTCAATTCTGGTTTAGCAAATTCCAGTGGGTGATAACAGACGTAGTGAAGCACCTAATTTGATCGCGTTGTAATGGTTAAGGTCCTTGGCAATTGTTTAAACTGCAGCAATGTGTGTGGGAAGCCAGGCCAATTTTCGTATGGTGCTCCGAATTCGACGAATCCCTACCATAAATGTGTTAAATTAGTTTCATAAACATATTTTGTGGCGCCGCTTACAAGATTCATTAACCAATCAATTCACTATTAAGCCTTTGTCTTTCCTGTTTTCTTCATTTGTCTCGACCTTTCCTCCCCGATCACTATCCCCATATTCTCCACTCTTTCAGCTTTGACTTTATTACAGGAACTCTCTGCCTGGAGACACAACTCCTTGACCGCTTGTGGGGCATCCGAATGTTTCCTACAAGTTACAACGGGTCATTTCTGCCTTTACGCAATGTCCTTTTTTCGTCTCTCACGAATTCATTGTACGTGCAAAGTAGCAAAAAGTGAGTGTAAATAATCCAGGTGTGAGGTATTACGACGCTCATTAAATGTTGTCCTCGTGCAGATGCTACTGCACGATTGTGACAGTCGCCAGTAACAGCTCAGTGGTAAATTGTTTAAACGATGCTCGTTCATCGCATTCACTTGATTTTTTAATGATGAATCGTCTGTCATTCTACAATCAGAAAGTGTCCATTAAATTTAACTGAATTGATGACGAATAATTGTACTGATTTTAGCTATTGTAATGTATTGATCCAACAAGCGGTAGATACAAGATAATTAGAAAAATTCCTTGGTGTGTTTAGGTATTAGATGATTTTTAATTACAACTGTTGTTGGCTAGAAGTGTTGGACGTCCCTACTTTACAGAATTGCGTCAATGGTGCTTGTGCAAATTATGTGTGAAATATTGCTTTGATAATATTATTGATTGAGATAACTGACCCAATATTTGCCATTGTACAGTGACGAATTCATAGGGTGCGCCAAATTATTTCATCAATTTCATTTTGTGGCTAGTTTGAAACGGATAAATTACTATTGCAATCTGTCAGGCCTTGTAGCTGAGAAACTTTCGACTTCACTCTTCATACATTATTTAACCAAAAAAAAATGTTTTGGGAAACCTCGTCATCTTGTTCTCACACATTGTCATACATTGGAGTATTGGGAATTTGAGGCGTCGCCGATACCTGCGTCTTGCCATTGGTCAATTCGAAGCTGAGGGGCGACAAGGAGCTAGGGCT
The DNA here is from genome assembly GCA_016164225.1 of Gammarus roeselii. Classification (NCBI taxonomy): domain Eukaryota; kingdom Metazoa; phylum Arthropoda; class Malacostraca; order Amphipoda; family Gammaridae; genus Gammarus; species Gammarus roeselii. The sequence continues at coordinate 3,304 of SDVV010014898.1, forward strand.
ACGTGCTGGTAGGGTAGTATGTAGAACAGAGAAGCTTCAGACATCGTTGAGCGAAGTCGGGCCGTAGGCCAGGCCTTTCGACTGGCTCTGCCAGACGACCAAAGGGAGGAGGGAGGTATGTTCAAGCGTGCTATCGAGACGTGTTATATGACGTGCAGTGGTAAAAATGTCATTGGAGTTGGGTAACTATGCCTATTTTGTGTGCCTGCCCGTAGGCTAAATATTTTCTAGTACCTAATAATTAAGGAATTGGTTCTTGTTTTCTGCTCCTAGGGTGGGATGCTTTTCGAGTTTGTTCGAGACGGCCGACATCGGCTGAAGATTGACAAGCTGGCGAACCCGAGTGACGGTCTGGCCGCCGCCGTATGGCGGGGGACGAGCATAAGTCGTGACACCACAGAGGCAGGGGCGGTGATACCACATCTAACGTCAAGGCTCTAGGCCAACCCGGCATTGGCCCCGATCGACCAGGGGTTGTGCGAGTGCCCCAGTGGGACTATCTGACCGATCTATAGAGAAACCCGCTCGGTCAAAATAGTGACGGCATTGACACTGACACGGTATAAACGGTGCCCGGCATTGGTAAGTCTGCTATTACAAAACGGTGTCCAGCAATGACACCAGTCAACATTGGTTTAACGAGGAATGAAACCGAGACAATCTCAGATCAACATCGTGGGTAGGTGGCTGTCTCTTCAAGTGCTGATTTGAGTTGTTTAGAGTGTCTTCATTACATGCTGTATCCTACTACAGCCTTTCCTTTCTTCCCTTCTTGGTCTTTCAAGAAACCGAAATTACACCGACGCCTGAAGCTCTCTTAGACGTTCAACTTCAGAACCAATCTTCCACAAGGTCTGTTGTTTTCTTCTTGCACTTGTAAACACTTGTCGATGCAAGAGCCCATCGAAGTCCCACAGCAGGTCTTATCAGAAGAGTGGCAGGCAGAAATAACATCATAGACAGAGACAAAAGTCGCTGACCCGCAAGTAGAACTCGTGTAAATGGCAATATAAGTATTGAACCCGATGCAACGCGCAAAAGTAGGCGCAAAACCAATAAACAAATTAAACTAGTGTAACTGCCGGCACCCTTTAAAGTTATTTTTGTAAACGCTGGAAGTTTCCGGGACAAAATCGACGAACTGGGTGTCCTTGTAATGAACGAAATAATCGACATAATAGCAATCACAGAATCGTTAATTAAATTGCGCACAAAGATTGACAAAGCCGAGCGAGAGGAGAAGTATTGTTACTCATGATAGAATCCTTGCAAGTATTAGGAGTCACCATTTCAAGTTTGCAGACACGAAAAATATCAATTCAAGTAGTCGGTAAACATACCAAGTATCGTTTCACACTCGTCTACCGTCCCCCAAAGAGCACAGTGGCAGGTAATATCGATCCATGAAACATCCTCATCGATATCGTCGTGTGCTTAGAAACTTCAATATTCTTGACATTGATTAGGAAGAAGACGAATGTACTACCACTGGCCAACGGCAGATTGATTTTGCTGACGATAAGGTTATGAGCCAAGTGTTACATTACTAGACAACAACCACCTTGATATTCACTTTAGTGCAAGCGACACTCAGATCACGACGAACGTTGAATTAGGCGAACAACTCATAACTAACGACGATAACATCATCCGTTTTACGAAAGATTTCAAGTCGAAAACGTTAATTAACTGGGATAAAGACCATAATTTTAGATTAGCTAACTTCGGTGTCTTACGAGAGTCAATGACTACAGCGAATATAACCATCAGATGTGTAGTTATTGAACTGGCCGATCAACAGTCAATCAGCCTAGGTACTGAAAAGGAGAACTGCAAAATCTTTAGTCGCAAACTAGTGAAGCACTCGTCTTACCAAAAACACCGACATCCCACTGCAAAACACAAATTTCAAACCGACAGAAGTGTATTAAAGAAGGCCCGTGAAACGGATAAATAAAGATTTTGAAATTAAATTGCTGTCAATGCCAAAACTAATCCAAAACTATTTTTAGCTACATTCCGAGCAAACAAACAAAAAATCTGTAATTGGTCCTCTTGTGAACGATCGTGGCGAGTTAGAAACGGATGACACTAGAATGAGTGTCCCACTAAGAAAATGTGTACGTTTGTATTTACATTAGAGAATCCTGATAGTCTCAATCCTCAAGGATATTAGAGCGGAAAGACGAATCGATGTCATCAGCACCGTTATTTTTTCCCCTGGCGAAGCGATTAAATACATACAAATGTAAAGTCACAAAACCTCTTGTCCGGACCAGTTCATCCTAGAACACTGAAGGAGACTAATAACAAAATCGTCAAACTCACATCAACATTTTTCACACAATCTCGCACAAAAGGCACTTGCTCCTCTCGATGGAAAAAAGCAAACGTTTTCCAATTTAAAAAAGGGACAAAAGCGTTCATTAAATTACCGACCAATTAGTCTTACCTCAATCATTGGCAAATTGATGGAAAATTTGAATGCGGATATAATTCGCAAATTCCTAGAACAGCTTCAGGCGCGATAGTACTGTCAGACGAATCTGCTGTTATTTTTTTAAAATATGATGGAAACTTACGACGCAAATACTTCAATTATTATTATTGGAAAAATTCCGTAACATCGGTACTCCAGTCGAGCTAAACGAGGCCTTCTCTCGTTCGGAATTTAATTTACAAAAAAATTGGACATCGGAGCACTCCCAAATAGCTTGTAAATGAGGCATTGCATGTCATAAAAACGCCGTATCTGAAGCAAGAGTTCAGAGTTTTTCAACATTTCTGTATTGTTCATAATGTGGCGTTTTCGATTTGATATTCAGAGTTGGAGAAAAATTACTCAATTTATTTGTACAACTCAGCGAAACCTTGCCATTGACGCATTGCACGACATGAAAGCTTGCCATTGACGCATTGCACGACATGAAAGCTTGCCACTGACGCATTGCACGACATGAAAGCTTGCCATTGACGCATTGCACGACATGAAAGCTTGCCATTGACACATTGCACGACATGAAAGCTTGCCATTGACGCATTGCACGACATAATAGCTTGCCATTGATGCATTGCACGACATAATAGTTGGCCATCGACGCATTGCACGACATAATAGCTTGCCATTGATGCATTGCACGACATAATAGTTTGCCATTGACGCATTGCACGACATAATGGCTTGCCATTGACGCATTGCACGACATAATAGCTTGCCATTGGTGCACTGCAGAACATAATAGGTGTATAACTGTAGGAAGAGACCAGATATCAGAAAAAACATGGATTCAGATATTATAATTGTTTTCAGTAGAATGAATAGCAAAAACTCTTCATAATATCCGAATACTCCATAGGCGCTTTCAAATGTTGTGTTGCATGTCACAAAACTGTTATAACTGTGGCATGAGTTCTAAATTTTCTTATTAGAGCGTTACAATAAGCATAAAAAAACTGACGAACATACGGACAGACGATTTTTTTTCTGCTGAGAAAACAACAACGGTAGAGCGTAAAACAATGTGTCTCTACGCTGAACCTTGGAAGCCAAATTACTGCGTGCCGATAAACAACAGTGCACCACACGGTGGCCTTTTCCGAGGGGTCAAAACAGGATGAATCAAATTATCTCATTGAAGGTGAAGGGATCAAGGAAATTGCAGACTTTTTGATTCTTTACTTCATCACTTACACAGAAAAATACCCAACTCCTGATTAAAATTGACACTCATCTAGGTTGCCGACAAAAAAATTGTTTCGCCAATTTTTCCAAGACAACGAAAAGAGTCGAGACTGCTCGGATGATCCTTAGAGTCGGGAGCACAAGATAGAACGGGTCGCCTTTTTCGAGATCCCTCCAGCTAGGAGCCTTGGTTGCTCTGGTGAGGGACCTTGGTCTCTCCGATGAGGGATCTCGATCCCTCATAGGACGAATTAAGGTCCCTCTGTGAAGCTGCCCTAACAGAAACAGTTCAAATTATAAGACTTGTGGTGTTTCTTCAGAAAGTTGATCCCGTGATCCTGTTTGAGGATCACACACGTTCAAAACACATGACATTCAGTGTTCTATGCAGGATGAGGTCGATGTTTATTCGACGTTCTTAGAGTGGAAGAAGAAAAACGATAAACACGGCTAAAATGAGGAAAGAATATAAACATCTATGACATGGAGAACTGCGTTCGGATGAAAATGTTCAATCCGACGAAACGGTCACGGTCAGTATGCAGCGTCCATTACTGGGTTATAGTTGGATTGTTTCTAGTGTTCTTGATTCTTTTATCTGCATGTAGGCCTTCCTAGTGTCGTCTACAAAGCAGCAATAATAATGCTAAGAAATGAAATAACAACAAGAACTTACTCCTTTCCATATTTGCCCAAAATAATTTCTCATATCATTTTCGGACTGTATCAAAGATATCTTCAATGTTCTATGAACCATTATAGTTCTTGCCCTCACACCCCAGGAGATCACAGCTTGAAAAACAATGAAATGAGCGTCAGTTTTGGGGACATTCTTCCAGGGGAGCTCGAATGATGCGACAGTGGCCCCTGACCCTTGCCCCATTTGCCCCTGGGGCAGGGGGGCAATTTGACTGTTGTTATCAAACGAAGGATAATAGTCTCGCCAAATAGTGGTCGAGGTGACTCAATCTGGTTTGAACAGTCATAGGGACGATACTAATAAAAAAAGTGCTAAAAAAAAAAAAAAAAAAGTTTTGGTAACAAGAAAATTAATCCTAAAGTGGTTGGTTCTTTTTCGATGAGGTGATCTATGCAAACAACGACAGTTTCTTCTTTTTATGCAACGATACGAATAAAAAATTGGAATGATTTGCATGCACCATCACATTAATACTAATCGTAACATTCATCATTGCTTGATAAATGATACGATCCCAGTATCATTCATCAATCGGCATTTTCTAGGCTTATTGTTCGTGAGAAGGCGCCTGGAAGTCTCGTAAAGAAACTCTTCCGAACAAAACCGCAAACGAACAAAATAACGTAACTTGAACAAAATGTGATGTACACACATATAACGATGAACCTTAGTTCATTGGAAAATTGCATTGATAAATTGATGCGATCATGAAAATCATATTCATGATGGTATGTAAGCCTTTACCCGCAGTGTGATGAACATCATATTCATAATAGTATGAAAGCTTCGCCAGCAGTGTGATGAACATCATATTCATAATAGTATGTAAGCCTTTACCAGCAGTGTGATGAACATCATATTCATAATAGTATGTGAGCCTTTGCCAGCAGTGTGATGAACATCATATTCATAATAGTATGTAAGCCTTTATCAGCAGTGTGATGAACATCATATTCATAATAGTATGTAAACCTTTACCAGCAGTGCGATGAACATCATATTCATAATAGTATGAAAGCCTTTGCCAGCAGTGTGATGAACGTCATATTCATGATAGTATGTAAGCCTTTACCAGCAGTGTGATGAACATCATATTCATAATAGTATGTAAGCCTTTACCAGCAGTGTGATGAACATCATATTCATAATAGTATGTAAGCCTTTGCCAGCAGTGTGATGAACATCATATTCATAAAAGTATGAAAGCCTTTGCCAGCAGTGTGATGAACATCATATTCATAGAAGTATGTAAGCCTTTACCAGCAGTGTGATGAACATTATATTCATAATAGTATGTAAGCCTTTGTCAGCAGTGTGATAGACATCATATTCATAATATTATGTAAGTCTTTACTAGAAGTGTGATGATCATCATATTCATAATAGTATGTAAGCCTTTGCCAGCAGTGTGATGAACATCAAATTCATAATAGTATGTAAGTCTTTGCAAACAGTGTGATGAACATCATATTCATAATAGTATGTAAGCCTTTACCAGCAGTGTGATGAACATCATATTCATGATAGTATGTAAGCCTTTGCCAGCAGTGTGATGAACATCATATTCATAATAGTATGTAAGCCTTTGCCAGCAGTGTGATGAACATCATATTCATAATAGTATGCAAGCCTTTACCAGCAGTGTGATGAACATCATATTCATAAAAGTATGTAAGCCTTTACCAGCAGTGTGATGAACATCATATTCATAAGAGTATGTAAGCCTTTGCCAGCAGTGTGATAGATATCATATTCATAATATTATGTAAGCCTTTACTAGCAGTGTGATGAACATCATATTCATAATAGTATGTAAGTCTTTGCAAGCAGTGTGATGAACATCATATTCTTAATAGTATGTAAGCCTTTACCAGCAGTGTGATGAACATTATAACTCGACCAGCCTTCCAATTTTATCGAAAAAGGTAATTAGAACACCACTTTGAAGTTGAAAATATAGTTTGCATTTTAACAGCATTAGCAAAGCTAGAATATTGGTACGACATATCGGTGACAGTATTATGGGTGGGGCGCTTCCAAACATATGACAAACACCGATCCCCGTGTTCAGTCCGATACCGATGCCTGAAAACGCAGCTTCTAAGGCCAGTATCCAGGCGGAACCATTATTTTTTTTCTCAATATTTAAAAAATATAATTGTAGCTCATGAACATACATTAATACAATTCAAAACGGTAAATTCAAGTAATGAATAGAATTCTACTTTTATTATCAAAATTCCTTCTTTTGTTTCTTAGCTCATGGTTTAGAAATAATTTTTCAATACTCCCAATTTCAGAAATGAAGGAACAACTTTCTATTGTTGTATTCTTTTAAAAAATGTAATCGACGACAAAACATTCCATGGATGAACAGGCTTGGATTTGAAACCATTCCACTGAAAGGGATGGAAATTTTCTTCAAGTATTACATCAAAAAAATTGAATGTATCGGTTAGTTTTACTGATGCTATGCAAATTTGCATGGTAAAACAATCGATGAAGAAGAAGCGTCACTCTGTTCTACGGAAACGACTTTGATGGAGGTCGCGTCAGATCGTCTCACCCTTACGACTACCTTTCCCTTTCTTGATCTTTTATTATAGAAATTACACAGACACATGATGCTCTCTTAGACGTTCTACTTCAGAACTAATCCTCTCACTATCTAAAGGCAGCCCGGTTTGGGCCAAAAGTTCATTTATTGTCTTCTTACACTTGTAAACACACTTGCAAACACATTTGTAAACACATTTGCAAACACACTTGTAAACACATTTGTAAACACATTTGTAAACACATTTGTAAACACACTTTGTAAACACACTTGTAAACACACTTGTAAACACACTTGTAAACACACTTGTAAACACGTGTAAACACGTGTAAACACTTGCAACCACTTGTAAACGCACTTGTAAACACACTATTAAACACACCTGTAAACACACTTGTAGACACTTGTAAACACATTTATAAACACACTTGTAAACACACTTGTAAACACACTTGTAAACGCACTTGTAAACACACTTGTAAACACACTCGTAAACACACTTGTAAACACACTTGTAAACACTTATAAACACTTATAAACACACTTATAAACACACTTGTAAACACACTTGTAAACACACTTGTAAACACACTTGTAAACACACTTGTAAACACACTTGTAAACACACTTGTAAACACACTTGTAAACACTCTTGTAAACACTCTTGTAAACACTCTTGTAAACACTCTTGCAAACACACTTGCAAACACACTTGCAAACACACCTGCAAACACACCTGCAAACACACTTGTAAACACACTAGTAAACACACTAGTAAACACACTAGTGAACACACTCGTAAATACACTTGTAAGCACACTTGTAAACATACTTGGAAACACACTTGTGAACACAATTGTAAACACACTTATAAACACTTGTAAACACAGAGCCTAACAGCTCTCAAGCCATTACGCTCTGCCACAGGGAGAGTCGATGCTGCCCCGAGCCGGCGTGAACGGAGTCAGAGAACACGGGCCCGCAACACAAAAATTGTCCTTTATGGGATAGAAATTCAAGTTGACAGGGCAACTGTAACATCATCCAATGTCGTCAAGACAGGATTCGGCAGTTACATCTTAATTCCCAAAGATAAAACTTGTATTTATTATTCCACTAAAGAAAATGACAGGAATGCTTCTATTACTGCTGCAATTGATATTTTTCTCTGGAAAGGCTATCAAGTCTGTAACTATTTATCCGGTCAAATGATACAGTTTTCATTACTTTTTGCCCATAAGGTCGACTTATCATGCCTTAATTTTTTTTTCAAGTAGACGAACTAACGCATGCAATATAGTATGGTTATGTTCATGTCTGTCTGGCGTTCACTGGGTATTCATGACGTTATCAGATCACATGACAACGAGTCATCATTTAACCTTTTCGGCACACTCGGACCCATTTTACTGTGGATAAACCCGTTCAAGGTGACGTTATCAACATGTTATTTTAGCCGAGCTTCCTTGTTTTCATGGTCGACAGTTGATTTAATCTGATATCAAACGAGCGCCATTGCCTGGTTCGCATTCATCTGTCAAGATCACGACAATACATATAAACTATCCAACTTCTGAACTAGGCGGGTAACCATCAGAGGCTTAAGGTTGAGTGAGGCCACCCAGCTCAGTCTCGTTTTCTGTTTCCGGGCAGCTCACAATTCGAGTCATCTGAAAACGATGAATGATTAAGGTACGACGAATGAGGTCAAATTGACTATGGGATCACGTCGTCGCAGAGCAGGGACAAACAATAAGCAGGAAGGCAAGTAAATGGAAATATTAGCTCCATGACTTGCGTCACCTGCGAAGTAGTGTTCTTGAAGCCCTAATAAAGCTGATATTACCAGAAGTTCAGCAAGGCTGTAAACATGCAGTCGCGAAAGAATACCATCAAGTTTAACAGAAAAATTTAATCATTTTCCACAGCAAAATCACTGATAATAATGATCTGAACAGAATTTTTCATTTCCCAAGCAAGGTTCCATTTTATTAATCTGAGACAATTTTCATTTATTTTGATTAAATAAAAATTATCCACTCACACCACCGCACAAGTTTGAATACCTTTTAAAGAGATCTGATATAGAACAGCGCACTGTCAACAACTAATATACTGAGTTGTTGTTGTTGTTGCTCAACCCCATGCGATAGAAGATTCACAACCAGCGCACAGCCCAGAGCCCAAGAACCCCCCGACATGTGCATGTTAGTTATGTTTTAGCGGGTGGAGGCATTTATATTACGCCTACGTCCCTGAGAAAGTTGATGCTGTCTCTAGGGGGTTCTCACAGATCACGTACCGACGTGATATTGTGGTCGAGTCGGCCGGGTGCTACGGCTAGGCACGACGTCACGACGTGGTCGACCGCATCAGGCGAACCCCGGCATCGCAAACAAAGGGCGGGAGGGACATTCCCCAGTCTATGCTGGTATGATTGAACGGCCGTGTGGTGCCCGCACCTCAGCCGCGACAGGTGGACCCGGTCACTCCTGGGCAACCCCAACTCCTCCGCGTCCACATCAGGCGGGGGACCCTACAGTATTGTGTTGACCTGCGTTCATCCAATCAAGGGCTGTGAAGTGTGTGTGTTTCTGTTTGTGCATATATGTGTTGTCTGTAGGACGAGGAATGGTCGTGTGATGATGGCCGAAGTGTGTTGCTGGTGTGTTGTGTAGGTGTCTGTTGGTCTGGCAAGGGTTCAGTAGGTGGTGGCAAGGATGTGTCTTGTCTACAATCGGAGTATACTTCAGGAGAGTAATATTTTTACAGGTAAAAAAGTAGGGAATAGGATACATACTTACACTGGTATCCTAAATTGGTCGATCCTAGCATAAGCAATTTTTTTATTTTTTCATGAGATCATAGCATTAATTCCGAAAGAAATGCAAGCAGACCGCAGCAACACATCATCCACTGACCATGCAGAGACCATCAATGGTCTCTAAATAGAAACTTCCTCCTTCTAGAGCTCACACATTACGTCACAGAATGATCAAGCCATTCATGCAACGCTAAAACATAGTTTGACGCGCCTAAGTTAGATTTAATTGCAAAATGAAAGGAGAGACTACATGCCTAAAAGAAGTACAACGGCCCTGACTCTGCGTTGGTTTCAACTGTGCTGCATAATCGACGTATCGCTTGACATGCCTTGGTTGACTCAACTCCGTTGCATTATTGATTTATCACTTGACATGTTATGGTTTGCTCAATTGCGCTGCATGATTGATAAGCTTAAATTTGTTCAACAGTGCAGTATAATAGATAAATTATTTGATATAAGCCGTCTGAGATTTCAAAAGGATACCGTTGGATTATTTTTGATCAAGTTAACACAGTACTGCTGAGATGTGCGACGAAGGTGTGTAGTGTGCGCCGTGTGGGCGGGTGCAGGAGGAAAGGCTGCGAGTGGTGGAACGAGGAGGTCACACTGGCGGTGGCGCGGAAAAGGTGTGCGTTTGAGGAGTGGTTGCTGGTGAAGTCGGAGGTGGCTTGTGAAAGATACAAAGAGAGGAGAAACGAGGTGAAGCGGGTGGTGAGGAGAGCCAAAAGGGACGCTGATGCCAGGTGGGGCAGACGGTTGTGCCAGAATTTTGAGGAGAACAAAAAGATGTTCTGGAAAGAGGGGAAAAGGATGAGAAAGGGAAAGACCGGAAAGGAGGAAGTGGTGAAAGATGAAAACGGCCAGTTGTTGTTGGAAAGTGGTAATGTACGGAAGAGGTGGGCCGAGTATTTTGATGAGTTGTTGAATGTCGAGGATGACAGAGAGGCTGACATTTTTGCTGTGGGTGGTGGTGCTCGGATGCCGGTTTTGGGGGAAAGACTTGTTGCGGACATTACCAGAGAAGAGATACAGGAGGCGGTGGACCTGATGAAACCAGGGAAAGCCCCTGGTTTGGATAGGGTTGCGACCGAGTGCCTGAAGAAGGGTGGAGTAACGATTTTCAAATAGTTGGTGAGGTTACTGAACTTGTGTATTGCGGCAGGCGTGGTACCGAACGAGTGGCGCAGTGCCTGCATTGTTCCGCTACATAAGAGCAAAAAATATAAAAATGAATGCTGCAACTCGAGAGGTAGTCTGTTATGTGTTGTTGGTAAATTGTACGGGAGAGTGCTGATCAAAAGGATTAGAGACAGTACGGACTGCGCAATTGGAGAGGAACAGTATGGCTTTAGGAATGGTAGAGTGTGTACCGATCAGATATTTGCAGTGAGACAGGTATGTGAGAAGTACCTTGCCAAAGGAAAGGATGTGTTCTGGCCCTTCATGGATCTGGAGAAGGCATAAGACAGAATTGACAGGGAAGCGCTGTGGAGGGTGTTGCGTTTGTATGGAGTGGGCGGACATCTGTTGAAAGTAGTGCAGAGTTTCTATGCTGACAGCCGAGCATGTGTCAGAGTGGGGAGCGAGGTGAGTGATTGGTTCACAG